>MKEJ01049043.1:0-23607 GCA_001753735.1 Embelia ribes | reverse complement strand
AATTAGTGATTGAAATTAAATAAAAAAACTTTATTTAATAGTTTTTTGGGTATGACTTGATGCGCCGGCCAGGAGACCCACTTTCATGTGAATGTATTAATTTAGTAAAGATTCTAATCATGTATATGCACATTTAGAAAATACTCCACTACTGATTTAACATAAAATAAATAAATACTCCACTGTGGAAAAAGTGGTCATGGTACAGAATGTTTTCAGTGTCAACAAGACATAAGAAATTACTGTGATGGCACACAACATAGTAATCAAAGAATAAAATCTAAATCAACTTTTTTTGAAAGAAACAATTTCTTTTGCACCTCAACTAGTTTTCTTTCTAAATTAATCTCGAAATTCCCTTGACAGAGAGTTTTGCTCTTCCAAGAGCAAGTAGAGGAAGCCCAAGTGACTCTTGAATAGTTTGTCACGCAGAGGTTGCGTTCTCGTTAGACCGTCTGTAGCACTCGTGGCTACAGCTCGAGCAACTTACCTAAAATTGAGCATATTCTCGTAACTTCATTACTAGATCATGATATTCCTTCAAAACATGGTTTGGCGATAATCAAAGTTATATATACTTATGAAAAAAATCATAATTCTATGATTGATTACATTCCAGCCACATAATTTGCTAACATTTTGACACTTATTATGATGATCATATTAGCTATATGAGTGTAAAAAACAACCCCCCAAAAAAAAAGAAAAAAGAAGAAGAAAATTATAGGTATTGGGAGAGGACACGAGATATATAAATAACATACCAACAGGTTACACTTGATGAGTACGCAGTAAGAAAGTAGCTAATAATTATAATAGATATGTCATTATCTAAAACGTACACATTAAAAAAATTGATCATACTTTACTCTAATGAATAAAACCCATACCTTTGAGATTTGTGTGTATAAATCTCAAATTATTTTTTTCCTAAGCAAGAATAGCCCGTAGAAAAAATGTTAATACAATTCCAAATCTTCTCTTATATTTCCATTAAAACGTCTTGCTCCAATAGCAAGGATGGGTTATCTACGTCTATAGAGAATGGATATTTTCTCTCTCTATAACTGATTGAGAATTTCGTGTGTCTCTTTTTTGTCCATATAACCTATTTTAATAGGCTACCCGATGATAAAATATTGAAAGAGTTATTCTATGCAGATTTTCGAACTCAATCTCATCTAGCGAGATAATCCTTATCCACATAAATCATTATAATTAAACTCTCTCCCAATATTACGAATTTATAATTAGATTCTATATCATTAATGTGTAATAAACTCCCAAATTAAAATTATAGATGCTAGAGTTTAGTCCGCACTATGTGCGGTTTGTGTGAATTATTTTCTTTTGTATATCATATTAATTTTAATTACTTTATTAAATTAGTTTTAATAATTTTTTTTACATGACATCTTTTTGTATTGCTTATTCTTTTTTAGTTATTTCTAAATTTATAAAATATTGATTAATAGAATTTACATTATGATAATATTTTTACAAAAAATTAATATCTATTTAGGTTAATTTAGATATGTGAAAATCTTACTATAGAAAATATTTTAAAAAATTAATGTTGATTGGGACAATTGTATAAATTTTATGGAGAATCTTATATTAGTAGAAATCAATTCATAAAAATATTTATTTACTAAAAGTTTAATTCTTTGAATATAATTTCAGTAATTTTTATTATGATAAGTTATTTTATAATTATACAGATATATATATTTAGAACTATGCATGATCTTATATGAAATTTAATTTTATGAATTTCTATTATGGTAAGTTGACATATATGTGTAAAATTTATATTATATTAAGTTGATATATATTATATAATCTCAATAATTTCTATTATAATAAGTTTTATTATTTTAAATTCTAATTTTATAGATACATGACAAGTAATTGTGCGCACAAATATTGCGATTAGAGTCAAAATAGTTGCAGGGGACAACTTTTATATACATAAGGAGATTTTCTAATTAATAGAATTTCTGACAATCTAATTTAATTAGCATATAAAATTCCTTTAGACCTTCTACTTAATTTATTTAAAGTATTGAATTACAAAATCCGTCTGCATTTTTTGATACAATCAAAACTTATAAGCTTTCATAAGGAGACATCATCAATTCAGGACTAGGATTCTGTCAATTTATAATAAACACCATATGAATAATGTTATCATATAACTCACCAATTTTATTAACTTATAATGAATCTCACTCTTTTTTTGAATCAAAATGACAAATATTTTCCATATATGTCTAATTAATAATTTTAAGATTAAGAATATAAATATTATCCATGATCACGAGGCATTAATTGTCTTACATTATCAGTATTAAAAAAATTATCTCAACATAATCCTATTTAATACATACAAAACGTATTAGTACAAGAAGTTGGAATTATATCATCCATTATAGTAAAGACAAACCTACTAAAATCATGTACTACAATTTTATCGATAGTGTGTCAATTTTCATCTAAAATTATAAATATAAAACTTATATTTTATAAGAACAAATAATATAATCTTTTGTGTATAAGTCATACTCTACAACACACTAGATCATCTATTATATAGAATATGAGACACATTTATTTATACATATTGATAAGTAATTATTACTCATACAAATTCTCATTAAAATGAAATAATTTTTTATTATTAAAATACTAAATTCAAAACAAACATGTATCTTAGTGTAATTCTAACAATACTACCAATGGGATCATTGCAATGAGATGGTTTCTTTATCTTCTACAAGCACAAACTCACTGATGGAAGAAACGAGAAAAGAACATTCCATAAAAGAAGAAAAAATGAGAGATTAGAAGCGAATCGAATTTGTCCTTGTGCAGGAAAATTTTCTTAATCGCAAGTGTTATAGTTGGCATATTGAGACGGAAACAGGGGTTGAGCTAGGAATCATAAATGGAAAAGGGGTTATAGCACGTCGTAGAAATTATTATGAAACACGTAAAAAAAATCGGTGGAGAGGAGCGGAGGTAGAATGTCGTAAAATTTATTATGTATATATATATATTTAAAAAAATACTAAAATGTAAGATATCAAATTTTTAGAAATGGAGTCTTGAAACCCTCCTAGCAAACCCTTCACTCGATCCCTGACGGAAAACATAAACAATAATATCTTATATCTATTATGGTGCGACAATTTTACTAAAATTTTAACCTATTTGGAAAAGGTATATCATAATACTTATTACATGAACCTCCTCCGATACCATATGGAAAAACATACATTCATTTGATATATAAACTTAAATTTTTAGGAAGAAATGTATTATATTAATTACTGCTTCTCGAAGAATGTCAATCAAAATAGTGTCCATCTTAAATTTGGGTGAATTATCACATCTCACTTATGTAAAAATAACGTCAATGTTTTATCTTGTCAAATATAGAAGGGTCCTCTAAATTTTCTTAATGGTGCCTTTACAATGAGTGCGTATAGTAGTGGGTTGATAATATTCCCCACAAGTGCGCATGACCAAATCCACATTTGGCAAGACATATATTCTTCATCTCTCCCATCATTAATATTTTCGAGATTATATCAATAATTATTAATACAAAAGGCAGAAGAAGTTTTTAAAAGCAACTCATAAGATGTTTTTAAAAGCCCTCGTAAAAAAGGAAAATGATAGAATAAAAAAAAATGATATTCTTGTTTCGATACGCAAATATCATGTATCAATTACAATAAAAACCGCTCATAAAAATCATCCAGGAAAAACCAATGCCATTTTTGTATTTTTGAAACCAACTTAATTATCGGTCTATATTAATCTTATAAAAAATACGTGACAATGATTGAGTCTTGTAACGGAAATTTGCTAAAGAAACAATAACAAACTCATGCTAAATGTAACAAAATGCAAACGAGAAACAGCCAAAAAAGAAAAAGTTAATGGTCAAATGAAAAAAGAATAATTGAATTAAACTATGAAAAGAAAAAAAGAAGTGGTGTTAGGGATGGGCGTGCGTTGAGAGAGAGAGAAACCCTAGAAAATGGAGAGAGAAAAGCATGCCGGAGTGTGACAAAGACTACACAAACTCTGTATATTCCTTCGAGAAAGAGATTTATTTTTATAGGGCGCACGATCATTAGTATATACTAAAGGCCTCCCACTTTTTGATCATTTCTTTTGTTTAATCTCCTTTATTTATTTTAAGTTTTCGAATAATAGAAAAATTGTTTAAACTGGTAACGGTTGTAGTGCAACGGTTTCGGGTATTGGGGTTACACTATTTTTTAATTAATTAAGCCTATGCCAAATGATTGATTGATTAATAATTAAAAATCTAAATAGAGATTTTAATTATTTTAATGATTATTAGCGTCTTTTAGTTAATTAAAGTTTATACATTACTTTTCAATTGATTATGCCTAAATAAAAGGATCAATTATTGATTAGAAGTTCAAACAAGAACTTCAATTAATTCTAAGGTTGTATAAATTAATTAAGCCTAATCAAGATTGATTAATAATTATAACATGAATAAAAATTAAATTAGCAATTTAACTCAATAAAGAGGTTTATCCCATGAATAAAGAAGCGGGAAGTAAATTTTTTTATTAAATTAATTAAATCACAACGGATGACTCATTTATGAATGAATTGGAATCTGTTTGAATCTATTTGTTAGAAGGTTAATTAGAACCAAACATTATAAAATGGTACCCGGTATAAAATACTGGTAAGTAAATAATAACGTGGCAATAAAAGTGCCAACATGTGGGCAGAATAGGGCAAGTGTCCCATTCATATAAGAAGCGGAAAAATAGTTAGATGAGGATTCAATTTGCTACTGTTAGATTAAATCATGTGCTTAATAAAAAAGAACCGTTAGAAACAGTTGTGTGGCTGATTCTATAAATCCCAAGGAACAACACAGAAGAACAGATCTAATCGAACACTTCCAACACGGTCTTTATTTAGGAGTAGGCGTAATTTAATATCAATAATAGTATTAAACTAGTTCGAAGTTATGTTAGCACCAGTAAACCATTCCATAATCGTAATAGAAGAATTTGGATTGAGTAATAAAATTCCTTTTTTTTTTCGTCATTCATTCCTACTCTATTTCTTTTACCACTTCGAAATTATCATACATTATTAAAAAAAATTTGAAACTAAAATAAATCAACCATATTAGCCTTGTTTTAGATTTTCAGCAAGCCATTCCAGCACTCATCGAATAAACTTTTTACAAAAATCGGAGCTACAAAATATTTTCAACTTTATTAGACTCATCTAAATCATTAGAGTTTTATTCTTAATAGTTTAATAGAATTTTTTCCATGGCTTTCATGTCAGGTTCTAGAAGAAGTTTTAATTTTTCAATGATTTAACGCATATTTATTATTTTCATTTATTTGGTTTTTTTACTGTAGTAATAGTAACGGCCCATAATCCGATGTGGTGTCCTGACTGCCGATATAGCTTTCGTAGTAGCCGTTACGTCTTATTTTCATACAATCCGTATAACAGTCCTTTAACAGTTTTGGTCACGGCAAAAATAGCCCAGTTTTAAAAACTTGGTTCAACAAAGATTCCAGTTGAAAGTTTGAAAAGAAAATAATTTCAATTATTTATTTGTGTAAGTGTTGCCAGTTTTTATATCTTACATTTGTGGAAAGACTTAGCTAGGGTTACATTTTTATAACCTAAATAATCCGATTAAGATATCTCGAACCCTTACATAATTTTCGTATACTAGTTATGCTTAGTTTTTTAATTTATTTTTCCATTTAAGCCGCTAGTGCATAGTCATGATAAATAATCTTCTATTTAAACCCCTGATGTAGTCATGACAAGTTTATATTTGCAAATACAGTGTTATTTATTAACAAATAATTTATTTAAAAAAATACTTTATAAAACGCACGCTATGTTTTATAATTCGTTTTGCCTCACTCACATGTCTCCCTCATTCCTCTTTGCCTCACTTTGTACTTTACATTTTTTCTAAAGCTATATTCTCTCTCTCTCTCTCTCTCTCTCTCCCTCTCTCTCTCTCTCCCCCTCTCTCATACACACACAATAAGAATCTAAAAACTAGAAAGAATACAAACAAAAGGGTTTCTTTTTCTTTCTTTTGTCTTTTTCAATCAACAATGTTTTCTACTTTTTCTTTATGCATGAAGACTAATCACTGTTGTACCAAGTAGCCATCTCTTAAAGCCCAAAATTACTTTTAAAGCAACTTGAAATTAAGTTGTACAATATCACTAACTTGATGAATCCAAGTCATAATTTTGTCTCACAAACATTATTACTACAAACTACTATTGACAACTCATTGCAACAAAACTTGAGACCAACTTATTTCTAAATGATAAGAGATGTAGATTATGTAAGTTCCTTTTTTTGAAAGTTAATTATGTAACGTCCTTAGTTTGTCCTTAGTATATTATTTAAGATGCCAAGAAGAATCTAAGTTGTACTCGCTAACTAGCTAGCTAGCTAACAACCTTCCAAAAATTGTATGAACTTGATTTTAGGAAATTTTACACTATTGAGGCAAAACTTACACAATAAACTAATATAAACCTTTAAAATTCATACCAATCTAAAAAATTAAGCCCATTAGATAGTGATCCCACGTAACTCCAACAATTACTCCAATCATCTTTCCGCATGACTCCGACAGTACCTTCGGCCCTATTGCCATTTATGCGCCCATAGCTTCAACTCCTTGTCATACAACCATCAATGCCTTTGTATAGAAAGCCTCTGCTAGGATCATTAACTTCAGTTCTGATACCAATTATTAAGGAGCTTTATATGATTGGGGGTAGGCCTTACACATGCACACAATGGACTAATATACACATTTGAACCTCATATCCACATAGAAAGGCTAAACCCTTTAGGTAGTGAGGCTATTATTAGTATATATTAAATCTCTTTTCTTTGATATATAATTGATGTCATACAACAAGTTCCACATATCAGTCTGGAATACATAATTACAACTAAATGCCATACAAAATCTTTATGGTTGTACAACATATGAATACGAATACAAATATAAATGTTTAGGAACGAAAATATAAATGCAACAACTTAAAGATAATTGTGTTGTGAATATTCTCGAATGAACTTCAACTTGTCCTAATTCAAGGTTCTTGTTTTTTAGCTTTCGATTCTGCTTAGTGTTTTCATGCAAAAGAAAGTGGAGAAACAATCAAGCAGAAAAGATCAGAAATGTGTATCCAATCTAACAAACTAATAATTGTACAATAAACGATCTATCGAAATAGAAATATAAATCATGCCGATGAAACTAATATAAACTAAACATGTATATAAATGAAGTATAATACATGAATCAATAAAAAATAAATGACTACTAAAAGGAATCCGTCGGGCTCTCCCTAACTTTACGTGTAAAGTGATCGTAGAGTGTTTCTGTTACTCTCACAGCTAGAGTTTGTTCCCCGGGCATCCAAAATCTATACATTGGTCATCGGGCATTCAAGGTCTAAACAACAAAGTGAATTCTTGGTCATCGGGCATCCAAGAATAAAATGACTACTGACTAGATTATGGTCCTCAGACATCCATAAGCCTACTATATCAGTTTAAGTCCATAACGAGTTCAAATTTCAATCAATTTATAACCTAATTCAATTTTATGATTAAGTAAGCTACCTTTCAACAATATATTTATATTCAATAATTCCACAACATTATCATGTCTATTTAGACTAAAATTTATGTCTATTTCATGATTTCTAATCAATTTTATATTATTTTGAAATAAGTTTTCAAATTTGTCCAAGGGTTGACAGTTTGGTAATTTGCCCATATTACATAAACCATAATTCAATTTGAGCCCAAAATCTACAGTTAGAAGAGTATTTCATTTATCTACAACTTTTATGGTTTGAGAAAAAATTAATACAAATCATAGAGGAGTTAAAATAGAGCTCAAAGTATTCAGGTTGCAGCAATAATAGACTAACAATAGCTAGGTATTTTGACTATATTTCTCAAACCATAACTCCTTTTAAGCCCAGATTTTATAGTTAGAAAAATATCTCAATTATCTAAAATTTTTATGTTTTGAGAAAAATTTACTTTGAACCGTAGATAGGTCAAATCAGTGGCCGAAATACTCAAATTGTACCCGATTTTTAGAGAAGACATAAATTCAATTTCGATTTCATATAAGTTTTTAATCGGTTTTAACAACCTCAAAACTAACATTAACATTAATTCAATAGTATATTATTCAAATTCTGGAGCGTACTTAATCTGACGATGAAATGATAGCTCAAAAGTTTCAGAAAAGTCACCGGAATTAGCTATCCGGAACTCGATTCCTAAACGAAAAAGAAGCTACAAATCACAAGAAAACAAAATTGGAATCAACAAACAAATCCCCAAACATAAACGGAATGATTCACATGTCATACTACTAGAATTTCACGATAAAATGGTAGCAATACTTACGTCAAAATGACGAGAACAAATTGAGAAGGAAGAAAACGAAATTAGTGCTCCTTTCCACTTTCGTTTGCTCCCGGAATAATCAAATCTTGATCAAGATAATTAGCACATTCTCTCACCTCTCTCTTTACTTAAAATTTGTTCATTGTATATGATTGAATAAGTGAAATGGGTGGAATAAAGAAAGAAATAGATGAACAACTCAACCAAATACAAACTTAATCTTATTATGTCAACTAATGAATTATTAGTTGTTGAAACTACTAATATTAATTTATTGGGTCTTACAAAACTCAAACTCAAAGTGACGCTTAGACCGAATTGAAAGTAAATTAAAATGTTAATACGAGCCTTCAAATGTAATGGATCATCTCTTATTCAAATTTATTATTATTGAGAAAATATGACAAGTAAAAATAGGGGAGATAGTTATAAAGGAACTTTTGGTGAGATAATTGAAAATTTAAATTTTTTTTAGTAAAGTTATAAGAAATTTAGAGATATGATTAGAAATTAGAGGGGCTTATTACCTATCATGCATCGCAACATGTGACGCTCAACAAATATTAATAGATGTACAATTTTGATTAAATTTCACACTCACCGAAGTGAATTATGTTAATTGTGACCGACAACCATCAAATCAAGAAGGTTTTATTTTTTGAAATAGATAGGATTGAAATTATTTTTGATTATCTGCTTCTGTTTTTTTTTTAATTGTAGTCTTTAGTGTTTGATCAATTCTGAAGTATTTGTTTTTAATAATATATTTTTATTTTTTTAAGAGTATTTTTGGAAGCAACCTTAAGGATACTTTGAAAAATATTTCTATTTTTTTTCCATTAATTACAATAATAAACTCAACTATTTTTTTTACATTCCCTATACATAACTATTATTATCCTTTTATAATAAAAGCATCACTTTGTTAAACGCTACATTATTTGTCAAAACAACATTTTAAATTTATTTACCAAATATTAGTATTATATCCGGTTTTAGAATTAATTTTCAAAAACAACTTAAGAAACGAATTTTAAAAATATCAGCATTCCAAAATTAGGCCACAGTAATTGAGTTTTTTTGTTTGGAACTGGACACAAATTGAAATTTTGAGCTAAAACACGGCCTAAGGATGAGCAAAATGATAAGGGAAAATATGATTTATAGTTTCTTGGAAAGTCAAAAGAAGTCTCGTTCAATTTATTAACAAACTTGAAATAAACTTTTAAGACATGATTTCAAGAGCAGTTTCATTCTATCAAAGAAATGTTCCAATGGTCACATGATACGGTAAGTAAAAAGGTTGCACAAAGTTACTGTTTTAAGGGGTTTTTTTTTTTCAATCTTCTGTTTGAGAGTTTCCTACTAATTTTGCAATTTCTTGAGTATAAATTTAAATTTATCAGTGATTGGTATAAATTTCTTGAGTATAAATTTCAATAAGATATCCATAATTAAATTTAAATTTATCAGTGATTTGTATAAATTTAAAAACTAAAAATAATTTGCACCGGAATTATAAGAAGGCCTATGGTGGGTATGCACGATACAATAAATACATGGCAAATAACTATTGTTTAAAAATAAACCGTTTCAGTCGGTAAGTAGATCAATCTATAATTGGAAAGATTTTCGTGTTCTATTGAATTATATAATATATAAAAAAAGATAATCAATTTCGGGATTTCCAATTTGAAAAAATAGATTACAAGCCCAAGATAATCTCATCCCACTCTAATATTTTTTTAAAACTTTTGATCCCACTTAGCCAGTCAAAAAAGCATTTTCATAAAATTTCCGACAAAATATAAACCTTTTTCCCAACACCTGTCCCGGCATTCCTCACTTTCCACCCTTTAGTCTTAAAAAATGAGTCAAAACTCAAAAGTGCAATATCGTAATTATCTCCAACTTCGCTGCCAACTTCCCCATTCATTTTAAATAGAGTAACAATATACGTACATAAAATATTTTTTAAAAAAAGTACAAGTATTTATGTAATTATATCCATGCTTGCAAGATAAAAGAGTAAATATATTTTCGGTACGTGATTGTAGATACCTCATTAATTTTTTCTTTTAACTATTTCTTCTATTTATACTCTTGAGAGCTCACACTTTCTCAAACCCTAACACTCTCTTTCTCTCACTTCACTTCCTTTCCTCTTACATCCAAGTTTTGTTCTTCTTCTATGCACCAAACCATTTCTTGTTATCCCAACTCTCAAACCTCAGTCATGCTATCTAGGTATGTTTCTTTTGGCTTTAACTTTATTTTTAGTTTTTAATTTTCTAATGCATATTTTACAAATCAAAGCAATTCCATATTTTTTTTTTGGGTTCTAATGCCATATGTTTCTTGTTATTATTTTAGTCACCAAAAAATATATCTACATTTTCTCGATTAATCATATTATTTTGACAATTTAAAATCATCTATTTAATTTTGAGTACTTATCTATATTTTCGTTTTGTAGTTCTTTTTAATATATATTTGTATTTTTATTTTGTAGTTGTTAGATTTTCACATGCTTATTTATGGTTCAATAATCGGTTGTTCTTTGCTACTACAATTTTATAAGCTTACAAGTGCTTTATTATGGCTTGTCACCCTATGTTTGCAATCATTACAATTGGGTCTAATGATGTAATTTGATTTTGCTTCCTTTCCTATGTCCATGTACTTTGGAAATTATTGCATAAAATCCCACTTACTTTTTCCCGTCTCAGACCAATATGTTATTATTTATGTAAATTTTTTTATTTTATTTTCCATACATACCGGTATGGATGAAAACTTTGTCGAAAAAAATTAGCCTGATAAGTTCTCCAATTATTTTTGCCAGCTTAAGATAAATTCAATTTGTATTCACAGGAAATGAGTTCATACTAATAGCTTCGATAAATAAATGGCGAAAATTGGAGCTAGAATAGTACTTGCGTTTGTGTTTTTGTTGAGCACATGCCCATGTAGCTATGCCAACAACGAATATGAGCTTCTATACTCTATAAAAAGTTCAATTAGTGACCCTTTGAACTCTCTCTCAAGTTGGAACCTTTCACTCTCCAACTGCCATTGGGAAGGCATTACTTGCGACGGTTTCTCTCGTGTCACCAAAATTGAGATATCAGGGAAGAACTTATCAGGGAAAATCCCGGATTCGATTTCTCATTTCCAATTTGTTGAAACAATCGATCTTTCGGATAACCAATTCATCGGTAAAATACCCTTGAATTTCTCATCATATATCTCATTAAGGTTTCTCAATCTAAGCAACAACAATCTCACGGGTCAGATTCCTCGTGGCTCGAACTCGAGGCTTCAAGTTCTGGATCTTTCAAACAACCTGCTCTCCGGCGAAATCCCCGAGGAAGTGGGGAAATTTTTCAGCCTCGAACATCTCGATTTTGGTGGAAATATTTTGGTGGGGAAAATCCCAAAGTCCCTTACAAATTTGACAAAATTACAATCCTTGACTCTAGCTTCAAACCAATTGATAGGCGAAATTCCGAGAGGATTAGGTCAAGTGAAGGGCTTGAGGTGGATTTATTTGGGATACAACAATTTATCGGGTAGAATTCCTGATGAAATTGGGGAATTGACTTCGTTGAATCATCTTGATTTAGTCTACAACAACCTCACGGGTGAAATCCCTTCATCATTTGGAAATCTCACGGATCTTCGGTACCTTTTCCTTTACCTAAACAAGCTTACTGGCCGAGTTCCTATATCCATTTATGGACTGAAGCGACTAATATCGCTCGATTTAAGCGATAATTTTCTCTTCGGTGAAGTCCCGGAACTCATAATTCAACTACAAGGATTGGAAGTACTTCACCTTTTTTCCAACAATTTTAGTGGGAATATTCCAAGAGCTTTATCTTATTTGCCTAATCTACAAGTTCTTCAATTGTGGTCAAACAATTTTTCGGGCGAAATACCTCACGATCTAGGAAAAGGAAACAACCTCTCGGTTTTAGACCTTTCTTCAAATTTCCTCACAGGAAAAATCCCCGAAAACCTTTGCTACTCCGGCTTTCTTTCCAAATTAATACTCTTTTCCAATTCCCTGAATGGTGGAATTCCAAACAGTTTGGGTCGATGTAAAACCCTAAAGCGAATTCGTCTCCAAAATAACCAAATCTTGGGTGAACTCGTAAGGGGATTCACCGAGCTACCGCTTGTTTACTACCTTGATTTATCAAGCAACAACCTCTCAGGCACAATAAGCGAAAGGAAGTGGAATATGCCAGAGCTACAAATGCTAAATTTAGCTAGAAATGACTTTTCCGGTGACTTGCCAGGGACTTTTGGTGGCAAAAAGCTAGAAAGCTTGGACTTGTCGGAAAATAGGTTTTCGGGGCAAATCCCAAAAAGCTTTGGAGACTTTTCAGAATCAACACAATTGAAACTAAGCAAGAACAAGATTTCGGGTAATATTCCCAAGGAATTATCTTCTTGTAAAAATCTTGTGAGTTTAGACCTTAGCCACAATGAGCTAAGTGGTGTGATTCCTATGAGTTTATCCGAATTGCCTGCTCTTAGCCAACTTGATTTGTCCGTAAATGAACTATCGGGTGAAGTGCCGTCGAATTTGGGGAGAGTAGAATCGTTAGTTCAAATAAATATATCGCATAATCACTTTGCCGGACATTTACCAACAACGGGAGCTTTTGTAGCGATAAACTTTAGTGCAGTCGCTGGAAATAACCTCTGTGGTGGAGATTATACCACCGGTTTGCCACCATGTAAGGGCCAAAAAGCCCCGGCTTCGTGGCTTTTCTGGACTAGCTTGGTAGTCGTATTAGCAATTATGGTGCTTTCTGTTTTCGTTGCAATTTTTGCAAGACGGAGAAAACATTCAGGGCTTAAAACGGTCGCAAATGAGGAAGGACTTTGGGAAGTGCGAGTTTTTAATCCCGTATTTTCAAAATCAAAGACCCTGGATGACATATTCACATCGTTGAGCGACGACGATAATGTGATTTCTAGAGGAAATCAAGGAGCTTTATACAAAGGGAAGTCATGTGTCGGCAATATTGACTTCGTCGTTAAAAAGCTCCACAACATCAGCTTTGTTGATTCGTCATGCTTTTGGGCCGACGTGGCCGAACTGGGAAAGTTGAATCATCCCAATATAGTTAAGGTGCTTGCAATGATTCGGTCAGAAAAATCCGAGGTTTTGATAGTATATGAATACACTGATGGGGAAACTTTAAGCGCGGTTTTGAGTGGTCTAGACTGGAAGCATCGCCAAAAGATTGCCCTAGGTGTTGCGAAAGCTCTTCGCTACTTGCATTGTTATCGACCGATAGAGTTTTTTGTTGATGATATGTCGCCAGAAAATATTATCATCGATGACCAAAACGAGCCTCATCTAAGATTGAGTATGATGGCCGGGATGGTTTGTACGGACACCAAGGGTTCCATCCCCTCAGCCTACGTCGCACCGGGTACCTAATATACTAGGAGTACAATATATATTTTTATTTATTAATAACTAGCTTATTTTTCTCAAAACATTATCAGTCTGAATATGCCCTCTTCAGGTTCTACAGAAATTGTAACTAGTTTTATTTATTGTTCATTCAAATCACTAGCACAGATTAATTTTTTTATTTTCCATGATAGATTATGGTTTATGGAAACAATAAAAATTTGCAAGAATTTCAATGCATGACACTTCCAAAATGAAAGAATTCTTGTCCTTGAACTTTTTATTCCCATAACTCGAAATTAATATATAGAGCGTCATATATTATAAAATGCTTACTTGAATTTCATTTTTTTCATTGTTTTTACTGCAAGGGAATCAAATTTTTTCGTTTATTTTTCTCTTTTACTTCTAGAAAAGTTTTTTTTTTCTCCCTCTTAAGCACTAAAACGTAAGTTTTCACTATTTTCAATATCCATAAGGATTTTAATATAAAGAGTGTATTTAGTGAGAACCCTCATTATGTAATTGTATTATAATTTTTATAGTCTATAATTGAAGTTATCTTATATTACAGAAATTAGAGAAACCAAGGACTTCTCAGACAAGAGTGATATCTATGCTTTTGGCCTCATTTTAATCCAACTCTTAACCGGAAAAACACCATTAGATCCCAAATTTGGCGTTCACGAAAGCATCGTAGACTGGGCCCGCTACTGCTACTCAGACTGTCATCTGGACACGTGGATCGATCCAACGGTCAAGAAAATGCCAACTAAGAACCACAATGGCATGGTAGAGACCATGAATTTGGCTCTTCAATGCACAGCAAGTGACCCAACAGCTAGACCATGTGCGAACAATGTGGTGAAAACCCTGGAATCCATTACCGGACCACAGGCTTGTGCTTTTCGCCTAAATTGCTCTTCTAATATTTAGCTTTTTTTGTTTTGTTTTTTTTTTCTTTTTGGACTGATGATTTGTGTAACTCCGGTTTGCCTTTTTTTTTTTTTTTTTTTGTTTTCATTTTTTGTTTTTTTTTTTTTTTTTTTTTTCTTTTCACGAGTTGTTGGGTGTTTAGTTGTTTGTATACTAGTAAAGTGAGCGTAAAAATGTCGATAAAATGAAATGCTAATATATATATATTTGATTTTCTTGAATCTTGCAATTCTTATTCCTTCTTTTCATTTAATCCACTATTTAATCACATGTTGTAAGTACTTAGAGACTAGTGTAGAAATGTAGACAAGATCAAATGCAAATATATAAATATATATATGATTTTCACCGGTCTTTTCATTTGGTCTACTATTTGTTCACTTTTTCTAAGTACTTAGAGACCTGTAGCAAATAGAGGATCGGAATAAACTATAGCAAACTCATTATCAAAAATGAATTAAATTACAAAATGTGACATGCATAAAATATAATAAGGAAAAACAAATTAAGGCATATGTATGATCGGTTTTACTTATAAGTTACAATAGCATTCTTCTTAACAAAATGTTAAAACTAGAAATACCAAAAGAGCATGGCCTCATAAATTTTGATATGTGAATTATTTTTAGTTGCATGTTTATATAAGTATATGCATATATAATTTTGAAATTACCAAGTGTCAAGGCGATATAACCAATTACGGGTAAAAAACCAACTTTCATCGACACTAGTTTATGGGATAATGATATACATACAAACTAGTTGTACTGAAAATTTATATAAACTAGTTTTGTGCAGCTAAAAATTAGTCACATCGTTATATAATCTTTCTTTCTATTAAATGGGGTGATGTGACTAATTGTTAGTCATTGTACAAGTTTTTGCTACAATTAATTCGTATATATATTGTTACTTCTAGTTTATGAGGCCATAAAATTAGTATTACTTTTCTTAAAAGCAAAAAATATTGCTTCACTGCACGATTACAAAAGAAAGTATATGACCATCTATAACACTTTCTTACTTAATGATTGTAATAATGTTAGAACCATAAGAATTTTTTTGTAGAAATAAAAGGTCCCCACAATATGATGGGTAAATGGCAATGGAAAAGTAGAAATAAAAGGTCCCCACAAGAACTCTTGCTTTTGACCTGTAAATATTATTGTGAAGAGTTTTCATAATTCAATTTTCATGTAAAGAGGAAAAAAGGTGAAAGACGTTATAGAAAAAAAGAGAATAATTTGGACACTTTATATAGCATGTAGTTGTCAGTTGTTCTCATTATTAGTACTTTGTTCTACTACCAAAGTAGCTTTTTACTAGGGCTACTTCAGCTTATTTTGGACTACACCAAGGTCTACTTTGCTACTCCTTTTCATTTTAATTCTCCTTTTTCCTTATTTTCGTATGGTTAACAAAGACAATTAGTTGTCGAAAGGTGTTCACGGGTTGGGTTGGATGGTTTACGAGTGCATATTAAAAAATAAAGCCATCATATGAAGTCGACTTGAATCAGTTCCCTTACTATATGATATAAAATCAAACTCAAATCATTAAAAAAAACAATAATAATTCGTTTAGTTTGCGCGTTTTAATTTTTTTGACAAACGCATGGTACGTACTTCTAATTTGAAGGGGGGAAACAAAACGAGCAATGCATAAGATTTAAAGGAACACATATATCCACATGTTTTTGTAAGTTTGTAGAATTTTCGATATAGTTTTCTTCTTATTTAAACTAAATCTATAACATTTTTCGCATAGTTACTGAATTAATAAATTTTCTTTTGTTTTGAAGATACTTTTTGGGTCTTGCTTCTTGTTGTTTATGAGATTTACCATACAAGTACGAAATTGAGAGAATATATATGTGTTGATTAAAAATTCACGTCATAATGAAAGAGAATTCTCCCTCAATAGTTTTACAATTTAATAAAAATTATAGATATCTTTCTAAAACTCACTTCAAAATTGACCATTGCCATGGTGAATAATAATTTCCTAATTTCTACTTCATGTATCTGCAGGAATTTCGAACCAAAAAAGAAGTAACTCTATATTTCTTTCCAGTTATAAATCATATGAATTAATAAAATAAATAAATAGCAAAATGAAATGGTCCACAGAAGAACCAAAAAGAAAAAAGAAACAAAAGTGGGAGGGGACCATACATACATACATATTAATTCAAATTCTGACTAATGTCTGATATATTCTTTTGTCTCTATTGTGTGGTTATTTTCATAATCAAACACAAGGGGTGAAAAAAACTACTATAGGAAAAATAAAGCTGCATGTAAAGCACATTTTATACAGTGTAAATAGTGAGAAAAATTATAAACACACTTTTATGTTCCAACCTCATATTTCAATATCTCTACTTTTAAACTCTATCAGCTTACATATGATATATATGAATGATCAGATTGTTTCTATAATTACATAATAAACTATGTTCCTCATAAGTTTAGTAGCTGTGGACATTACTAATTATCTAATCTCTCAAGATATAAATAATCTTTTTATATAGAAATAATCTTTTTAGTACGTTACATCTACGTACCAAAGGTTTTTGGTAATATATAGGGTCACCGGTCATATTGGGAAAATCACATTTAACCCCCTTTGGCTAATTTCAATTATCATAATTTGTTACCAGTTTCATGTTATGTGTTACATCACACATCAATTAAAATCATTATTTTGAATGTCAAATTATCTTTAATATCGTCGACGTAATAAGTACTAAACCAAAATGATCAAATTGATATTATAAAATACAATTTTGAAGGATAAAATTTATTTATTTTTAGTTAATAAAGAGAATTAAGGACATGATATATTCTGTGCGGACCTTGAGACTAATATAGTTGTCTACCCTCTGACTCTATACGCATTAATAAATTAAAAAGTATTGCAGCTAATTTTTCCACCATTCGCAAGGGCTTAAGACGTACATATAAAGTGTGCGTCGAGGTGGTCCCTGTTTGTCTAACACGTGAACTGAGACATTCCCATGTTCAAACGAGCCGATATCTAGGGCTACAAATAGATCGAGTCGTTTATGGTTTGGCTCGGTTACAGTTGTTAAGAGTTTTTCTTTAAATTATTTATCCATTCCGAGTTTGAAAATAGAGAAGTTAGTTAAGTCTAAATATCGTGCATGCACATTTGTATCATTGTGGTCCAGATTATTATTTAGTGTTATACATACAATATTAAGCAACAATTGGTAACAACACCATTGTTTGAATTATAATATCCAAATTTCTGAAATAATAAAGAATTTTATATTCAATTTAAAAAAAAAAACTAATTAGTATGGTTTTCACATGACATTCCTGCTATTCGAATCTACAAAAGAAAAAAAAAACAACAAAACAGTAAATCTAATTTAGAGAAGATGTAGCACGGCTATTCATTTGTAACCCTAAACGCGGAGGCGTTCTTTTCTTGATCATGTATTTTTTCCAATCGCAAGGTCAAAAGTAAAAGGTTTTGAATAGCTGTAAGTGCATGCCCTAATTATGAAACTTATTTTCCTTTTGATTTTTCTAATTATTTTTATATCACTCTTCGTTGTGATAAGAAACATTTGCTCTAAATATCTAATTTAGAATATTCCTTCACTAAAGTTCTGCCCAAAGAACCACATTGCAATGATAACTTTTCATCAATTGATCATTTTGTTTTTTCGAACCTTAAGTCCTTTTGTTTCACTATGTTTGGAAAATTTTAGTGGGAATAGTTATTTAGAAGAGAAGTTTATCCGGTTGGGCAAGTATTGAATTAAAGAAAGAAATTATTTACGAATAAAAGAGATAACTTGTAATTTTATTATTTGAATTTTTTGGCTTTATACAATTTGAATGATTTCTTTTAGTTTTTTTTTACTTGGTTATAAATGACAGGAGACACATATTTATATTACTCTATATTCATAATCGATAATGAAGATTTATTACATCTAGCGGTTCATAGTGACTCTCTAGAATACCTTCCTAAAAATATTTATATTTATTTTACTAAGCACTTTCCAGAGTGTTTTTTAAAATAATCTATTGTTGTAGAAACTTTATAGAATTCTCTATGTAAATGTCTTAAGTCTGGAAATCTTCTTATCATTTCAGGTCTTACAAGTTGACATTTTATTTATAGCCCCAACTTATATTCATGCATTACAACAATATAATTACTAGTTAGGTTCAAAATAATTTATTTATCCAAATCAAATTTATTTTCAACAGCCCTGGGTTCATTTAGTTTGCAGTCTTTAACCAAAAAAGTCAGCTTATTTTTCTAAGGCAAAAACAACAAAGAAGCAAACTGATAAGTGAAATGCAGTACAATGTTTAAGGAAAAAAAATAGCTTAAAAGTGTAAAAACATGAGATTAAAAAATGCAACCAAACAAGCTTAAGTAACCACAACATGTCCTGAATATAGTCAGGCTACTCCAAAAAAAAAAAAAAAGTTTAATAATTGTTTCTTCGTAAATTAGTTACAAGTTTTGGTTGTACTATTAGGTTGTAAGAGTGCCCATCTTTAATTTCAACTTGATTCTATGATCTCAATTTGTTACCTTGACTTTCTATAACAAGTTTAGATATTTAATTAATTTTCTTAGGTATAGGTGCTTTGGTTCTTGTATTCAAGGCTCTCTATTTGGGGTGTACATGATACCTGTATTCCCTTGATATGTAAGAAAAATTACAAAGTTGACGTGTCGCGCAATTCTACTCAATATAAATTAGATGCTAATGATACTTTTCATAGGAATTGTTCCAAAAATATTAAATTATAGGATGGAATTTGATTTTGTCTAAACTTGCTATACTGATAGAAATCGTTCCAAAAATATGCATAAGAAGCACTTTTTCATACCTTATGTGGAGTGTCTGAAAGATCCTGAAGGGCTTCTTACTTACCTTGGCTTCAAGAAAATTAAATTTGTAGCTCTACTTTTTCCTTGTTCTTTTGGAAATGTTATTCATACAGATGATACGTACACAAGTATCTGTGCTTTTTGTGGCCAACCCATATGACTTATAGTTGATATATATATATCTAACTTCACAAAAAGCCTAACGCCTTTTGCCTATTTGTATCACTGAACTTAGTTCGTTCGAGTAAGATTCCTAAATGATTCTCACCCATTGTTCAGGTTAAAAGGAATTTCATGTGCTTGTACTGCAATGAGAGTTGTCATCCTTTTAACAGCTTTTAGAAGCAGTCAAAAAGCCACTGTGAAGTGCATTACGGTGATGGTGGAGAAGAGGAAGAAGCCGAGTTAGAACTGGTCGTCTCAAGTATTTTGTTCTGATAATTCAAATATCTGTTCATGGTTAACCTCACTTATCTTGTACTGACAAATTGAAGCTTTAATAAACATACAAATTCCTCTTAAAGGGAGCGAACACTCCAGAATTAAAGCTCCATCAGGCGTGCAATAAGCTGTAGATATATGGAATTCATCCCATATCCTCCGCCAACACTCGTACACAAACTAACAATTAAGCAAAAAAAATAAAAGACAGAAGGGAACACTCTTAAAATCAGCCACCCCTTTAAAACATGTATTTATCGGCCTTTTTCAATCCCATCAAAGCCTTTCATCGAGTTCCCTTCCATGGATGGTACTAGACAAAAAGGTTAGGTTACAGAATGTAAGTGTCTTTTGTCTACACCATTATCCCCCTAACCTCTTTTAGTCTTTCTACTGTTTGAGGCCCTTGGGCACCCCAAATTCAAAGTCGAAATGGAGATAAAAATTATTATTATGTAAAAAAAGTTTAAAGAGAGAAGAAAATGGAAGCGGACAAACTGGTGGAAGAAGTCCTATCGTAGCCTAAACTCTTGGCTTCTCCTAAAAACTGGACTTGCATCCCATTTTTCAACATTTTGGTATGTATAATCACACGATAAAAATTCCTGCAGATTGGCCGTTGTCATAATACTGGAGTCATTGAGATATATTTTGTTTTTTGTTAATAGGTACCCAAGCATGGGATTATGGACTGCAATCAAAAGAGAGCACGTCGTTAGGATAAAGGTAACGAAGGAGATGAATCGAACAGGAGTAGAGATCATGCGTTTCACATTTTCAGTCAATTCAAGTTTGGCTAGGGGTATTCATTAGACCCAGCGGCTCTATTATCCGTGAGTCTTTGCGGGTCCACAAATCGGAGGTGTAAAATGAAACAAAATGATTCCCATACCCGCACCGCAAACTGCATGTGGGCGGGGCAGGCCGCAGGCTGGGACGGGTCTACCCGTATAGGTTAATCGATTGACTTTCGTGGTCAGTCCACTACCCTTTTAAAAATTAGATACATATACAAAGAAGGGGGTCTGGACTGAAAATAATAAATCTAAAATAGTTCTCTCTATATATACTTTGTAAACAAATGAACGGCGAGACCAAGTCAGGGACAAAGAGGCGATGTCCATCAGTGTTACCCTCGATGGTGCGCTCTCTCTCTCCGAAAAATTCCTAGATTTCTCATGTTGAGATTGATTTTCTTAATTTTCCCTCTTTATAATTTCATCTCCAAAACCCTAACAATGGGTGAATCTTCAAGAAAGTCATTGAAGATGAAGATATCTGGATTAAAGCCGTTTTTTCTCGACAAATCATGTGAAAGTAAGTTTAAAACTGATTTTTCTTTACGAGCAATTTCTACTGGGTGCACTATTAATGTTGATTATTTTGAGAAAGATGATGCTTGTGATTTTAATTAGTATAATTGGTTTGCAAATCAAGGTTGGTTGAAATTTTGCAGGATTAGAGAACATTATTACCCTAATTTAATTGCTCAATTTTATGCTAATCTAGTGATTGAACGTAACGGCGACGGTCATCCTACTGCACTATCATCCCGGGTTAATTGTTTCAATATAAATTTGGATATCAAAGATGTAGAGAACTGTTTGGATTTACTAATGGGGGTGTTTCCTACGAGTCTCAACAATCATTTCAAAAATATTTTAATGTGTCCTACGAGCTAGCGATTAGTGAACTTTATAGGCCTGGTACTACTAAACCCTCGAAGGGATTGCCAAAAGCAATATTTTTAAATTTCCAACAAAAATTTGTTCAGTTCATGTTACTCAAGGCCATTCGATCATTAATTAGTTCATTTGACTCGGTTGCTTACAACACGGCCTTCTACTTATATGCCCTTAAGAATAATTTTAAGATTGATTCTAGTAGGGTATTTTTGAGTATCTTGACGAGAGTTTAGGGAAAGACTAAGCTGTTGGCATACGGGATGGTGTTGACTCTTGTGTTTTAGACTTTGGCTATTGACTTTAATTTTGAAAGCGGTTTAAGCGTGGGGAATCCTACTAGGGAGTCCACGCTCAACCAAATGGATATAAAAAAAGTGGCAATATTTGGTTTTGGGATGGAGTTCACATCACTAAACTCGCTAGGGGTCTAGAAGAACAAGTTGGACCATCCTCACCTTCAACCTTGCAAGGTGCTCAAGACTCATACCCGCCCCGCATAACTGCGGGTGCGGGTCTACCCGGCGGGTCCACGGGTAGACCCGCAAATATGCAGGTCTAATGACCACCCCTAACCACCGTAATTATTAACAGGTATTTGCACTTTTAGTAATAAAAAATCTTTAGACAGTAATAAGAAATCGAAACAAATTGGCAACATGAGCTTAGTTTAACAAACATTTACAACAAGATAGGATGAGAATCGTGCAAACCGCCAGGCTCTTCAACTCCAGAATACAAAAAGACTCATTTAACTTGCCAATAAGATAAGATACAAAGTAAGAAGGGAACACTAGGGAAAGCCTTGTCACTTCGAAAGGAAACAGAACAACTGAAAAAGAAAAGCATTGACAATAAAGATGGCAGTAAACATGAAAAAGGGACAAACAGACCAAAAAAGAAGTTAGTGACGGAGCAGCACAAAAGCATTGACATAACCAAAGACCTCGTGTTTTAGAATTTGCTTGGTCCCAAGTCCTGGATTAGAAAACCCAAGACCTCATGGATTAACAAAATAGCAAACCCAAGCAAATCGGTTCAACAATTGAGTTATTCATTCTTAGAACCCAAATCAAGCCAAGAACTAAGACCAAACCAAGAACTGATTATACATGTAATATGTGTGACTCCTAAAATGATTCTCAACAAGAACAGAATAGAATGAACAAATTAGCTTAGTCATCAGAAAAGATTTCTATCACACTATATTGACACTCTGAAACAAATCACTGTTTTGGATCAGCAAGAGCATGTTAACGAGTTTGCTATCAGAATCACGAACTTTCTGGTAGACTTTTGGCTTGACCAAAAGCAAGCAAGGTGAAAAGCTCAGCTTAACAATCTACCTGAATGGATGTCGGACAGACACCAATAGGAAAAATATTCTCCCAGATAATCCAATCCAATCAAAAATTATATATATATTGTGGTGCCCTTATTTCTGTGCTTGTTAGTATTCTGTTTTAAAAAAATTTGGCTTTTGCAAGCTTAAGATGCTTAGACAATTTTAGCCTCTTGAGAGACAGAACATCTTGATGATCATACCAATCCTCATTCATCTTATTTAAACCTCAACCTCCTAAATGGATCATAATTTGTAATTCCCACTAGAGGAGGTCTAGCAGATAGTTTCATAAAAGGCACTGTTATTTTCTGTAATGTCAGGGCCCTTATGATGCGTTTAGTGCAAATATTATACTTGAATCCATGATTTTTTGTGAA
>MKEJ01049042.1:0-16159 GCA_001753735.1 Embelia ribes | reverse complement strand
TCAATTATCTCCAAATCTCATACAACTACGGGCCCAGGCCCATCAAGGACCTTCCCTTCCTCCTCCTCTTCCTTCTCCTCGCTCTCTGCACCTACGCCTTCGGTACTCACTATATATATATATATATACATATTAGATTATATATAAAGGTAGGGCTTGTTTAGTTACAACCAAACTTTATCAATTTTTTTTCTTGAAAGCTTGATAATATTTGATTGCTTAGCCCTTAAGCTGAGTTTATTTGCTGCTTTTTTAAAAAGAAAATAGAAATAAGTTTGCATATTTGCTTAAAAGCTACAATAGTTTCGACTTAGTTCCTCTATGGTTTATTTATTGTTAATTAGTTTCCTAACTCTTTACCGCACTTACATCCGTCCTCCTGTATTAGACTTTTTACTAAATTTTAGAGATTAAAATTTAGGAAAACCTCCACTCACTGTGAAATCTGAAAGTGTATTGTAACAATCACGTGGTTGAGCTCACCTCTAGGAAACCAGCTATTAAGGTCCATATAATCATATGCATGCGTTTAATATTATAATTAGTCAGTGTGGGATCGTATAATCTTTCATCTGCTATACAATCCCCTAAAAAGTAGTGGGTTTGCTACCCAATAATTCTCTTGAATTAGGAAACTATTGTTCATCCAAAGATCTGTTTTCATGTTTAGGGAATCCAGTGTAGACATTCTTTAAATCTCTGCCTAGATTTTGATGTATAGGAATCAAAATTTAGCTATTGGAAATGGGTAATTGGGTGGGAATGCCCTTGGAATGGGTTTTAATTATTGTTGTTCCAATATTATTGTATCCATATCTATTAGGATTCTTGGCCATATAAAGGGCATTGGTTTCGTTTATGTAATTGAATGCATAAAATTATTTTTCTCCTCTATATATTGACAGGTATCTTCGCTTCAGTCAATCGCAACACCAATTCCACCGCCGTCTCCTCCTACTCCTACAACTCCACCTCCGCAACCTGCACCATAGCTGACCAATCTCTTTCCAACCCTTTATTTCTCTCCTCCGATTCTACCCTTTTAACCAGTCTAATCTGGACCCTTGTAATCACCTTCATCCTCTGCTTCCCCTTTGTTCTATTCACCCTCTTCTTACTCAAGCATTACACTAAACAGTTGGTCTATATTTCACTACCCTTTTTTATCCTTATCCCGATTTTCATAAATATATACTGGTTCGTCGCCTGTACAATCGACTCATCCTGTAGCGATTCGTTCCCCTTGGTGTACCGAATCCTAGTCCTAGTTTTCGTATTTTTAATAATTGGGGTGATTGTATGGATCATTTTCATAAATTGGCACCGAGTTGAGCTGACTGTGAAGATAATCCAGGTAGCCTCACATGGCTTATCCAAGAATTTGCGTTTGTTCTGGGTATTACCAGCTCTTAGCTTTGGACTGGTGGTGTACTATGCGCCCATTGTTGTCTTCTTGGTATTTGCCAACCAGAATGGGGAGATTGTGGCTGAGGAGAAGAGCGGGGAATACTATTGTACGTGGAAGCAGGATAAGTGGGTCCCGGCTTACTTTGCGCTGGCGGTGTTTACAATGATGTGGACGGCTGCAGCTATGGTCGAGGCTCAGGCTTATGTGGTTGGTGGGACTATTGCTCAGTGGTACTTCGATAAGGAAGGCACTAGCACTCAAAGGAGTTTACGAAATTCATTGAGGTAACTTTTAATTTGCAATAATAACTTCATGCTTGTAGAAAATGTAATGCCTTTGAGAGATGTTTTTCTGGACATGTGACGCTATCACATTGACAACAGTTAGATTTTTGTCCGGAACAAGGTCAGGGAGCACCCAATATGAGGAACATATAAGTTTTCGACTTATTACATATGTAACAGGCAGGCGTCATTCTGACTAGTGGAATGACAATCTATCGAGTAAGTTAAAAGTACAACCTATCAATTTGAGTGGACCAATCAAAATTAAACGGAGAATTGTCAAACTTGATGGACTAAGCATGACATTACTACACTCTTTTGGTCCAAGAATGCTGTTTTAAGAAGTGGTGAAAATGGCTAGGATAAATTGGATTCAAGTCTTTTCTTTCATCCGGTGATATCGTGGGATATAAAAACAGGGGAAATGTAA
The DNA here is from genome assembly GCA_001753735.1 of Embelia ribes. Lineage (NCBI taxonomy): Eukaryota > Viridiplantae > Streptophyta > Magnoliopsida > Ericales > Primulaceae > Embelia > Embelia ribes. Next base: position 14,037 of record MKEJ01049042.1, on the reverse strand, counting down.
AAGGGTGATATTGTGGGCTATAAACACAGGTTTAGGTGATTAGTGGGACTATTGCCCAGTGGTACTTCAATAAGGAAGGTGATGGCACCCAGAGGAGTCTACAAGGTTTGTTGGGATACTTTTAATTTGTAATAGTGGCTTTGTGCTTGTCAAGAATTTATATGCTTTTGAGATGAGTTTTAGTGACTGGAAAGGTTATTGTGTGACCAATACGAGGAACACATGGGTTTTAATTAATAGTAACTAGAGTGTAGTCTGTGTCATGCATGGGTTGTGTATTATATTCTTTTTTGTATCATATTAATTTTAATTATTTAATTAAATTAGTTTTGATAATTTATTTTTTGATATGACATGTTTTTGTATTTCTTCATTTTTTTTCCCAATGATTTATAAATTTGTAGAAGATCCATTCGTATGATATATACTAAGATAATATTTTTACAAAAAATTAATATCTATTTAGGTTAATTTTAGGTATGTGAAAATCTTACAATAAAATATTTTAAAAAATTAATATTGATTGAAACAATATTTTAAAAATTTGTGGAGTATCATAAATTGGTAGAAATCAATTTATAAAAATATTTATTTACCAATAGTATTTTGATTCTTAAATATAATTTTAGTAATTTTTATTATGATAAGTTATTTTATATTTATGCGAATATATATTTGAATATTTTGGGGGCTATGATTTATGTTATGGTAAGTTAATATATATGTATATAATTTTAATAATTACTATTGTGGTAAGTTGATATATATACGTGTGTAATTTTAATAATTTTTATTAAAGTAAGTTTAATTATTTTAAATCTTAATTTCGCGGGATACATAATTTAATAATTTCTAACATGGCAAGTCTTATTATTTTAAATCCTAATTTCATGAGACACATGTCAAGTAATTGTGAGAACAAATGTCACGATTAGAGTGAAAATAGTTGGAATTGATAACTTTTATCTACACTAGTTTGTAGCCCGTGCGATGCACGGTGTATTTTGTGAATTTTTTTCTAGGTAGAATTACAATTTTGTTATATTTTTTTTGTTTCATAGATGATCAAAAATAAATATTGTATGAGAATTGTTAGTTAACATATAAATAGTTGTACTATTTGTTACAATTATGCAATTTGAAAATGGAAACAAATTTTAAAAGTCAAAAAGTCCATAATGATAGTGTTTCCTTAATTTTTGTGAAAGTAACAAATATATTATTAGGGTTGAAAAAATCAAAGCATAAAATATTACAAAGAAATGTAAAATACCATAAAATGTTTGAAATTGAAGAAAAAAATATAGAAAAAGAAAAAGTTTGTGGGTACGCATACAGTCAAAAAAAGTTATATAGTAATTTTTATTTTAAACATACATAAAGACTAAAAATTAAAAAGTATAATAAATATTATTAAATCAATCTAAAACTATGTCAAATAATTCAAAATTATAAATAGAAGACGTCAAAAATTAGTTGGACATACGTGAAGTCTGAAAAATTAAATTAATAATAAATATTATTTAATTAATCTAAAATTATGTAAAATAAATTGAGAATCATAAAAAGAATAGATCTTGGATTGAAATTTGAATTTCATAAAGTCCATAGCTTTGGAATTTTCTAGATCTCGTAAAGCACAAAATATATAATTAGGATTTAAAAGAACTTAATTAAAAAAACTTAAAAGTAAAAGCCACAAAACAGTTAGTCAAAAAATGTAAAATATATAAAATAATTTGGAGAATCATAAATAGAGAATTTTACACAAAACCAAAATTCAAATATCATAAAATTCATAGCGATGTAATTAGTTTGAATCTTATAAAGTACCAAATGTATTAGGATAGAAAAAAATAAAAATAAAATTGAAATAGTAATACAATTGAATATAAAATATCATATCATATATATATATATATATATAACTCTTAAAAGTACATTGAAAAAAAAAAAAGGTTAATGGACATGCTTGCAATAAAAATATAGATAGATGACAATTTCAATTTGCATGCATACCTTAGTATAGTAAAACTATTTTAAGTAAATTTATAATGGCACTGTAAATTTCAAAACTTAAAATTGTAATTATAATTTAACAAATATAAAAATTTAAAAATGTCTAACTGACACAAAATTTAAAATTTAAAGAAAGAGAGTACATGTAGTAAATATGTGATAGAATAAAAGAAATGGTATGCATGTTTTGTTCTGTTCACGGTAATATTGTTCACTTTTTTGTATTTTGAATTTTTTTTTATCTTTAATATATTTTCAACACTTAATTTTTTTTTATCATATGTTATTTTTTCCTTTGTAATTTTTTTTTTGGTTAATCCTTAGATTTTTCTTTTGAACAAATATGTAATAAGTTATATCGTATTTATTCTTTTGTATCTTGGTATTTAATATTTCATTTTTTATTCTTAGGATTTAGGATTTAGAATTAAAATGATAATCTAACGAATTCAACCATATGAAAAATAATAAAAATGCAACTTTGTATACTACTTTGTATATCATCTTATACTTATTATAATTATGAATTTTCAAATTTCTTTTTTCTTTTTTTTTATCTTCATATGTTATATTATAGAACATTACTAAAATAATATCATCTTTTCTCATAAAAACACATAAACATAGTATGTTTTTTTTAATCTAAAATAATGCTTTCTGCTAATAATTATGAAAAAAATCAACAGCCAAAATAATTTAATATTAATTGCTCAAAAGCTATTCAAAATGGTACTCTAGAATCGTATGTTCATTTTTTGTTAAATGAAAACCAAGTAGTATCAAATATCATAAACTTGGTAGCAGTGATTTTTTGTACTTAGTAATATATCAAATAAAATAGGCTTGAAAAAGTAAAAAAAAGCCTACACAAAATATAAAAATCTAGTGTATTGCAATTCATGCAATGAATAAAATAAAATTATAGCTATGCGTTACTATACACAATTGTGGGTCATTGGGATTTTTTGTTGGCTTATGAATCATATTATTCTAAAATTATAATAAAAAAATATACATGATGTTGTAGAGAAACTAAATCATAACTAACTGATTTTATTTTGTGAATCTATTAACTATGTTAATATATCCTATGTTTTCACATATTTTTCCATGTATATGGATTTAATTTGAGAACCTTCAACATGTCCTAGTTTCTATCTATTCTAAATATGTATAGATTGATAAGGGTGAATCTGCGTATATAAATTTTTTATGGGAATATATGTGTGTGCATGTTCTTTAAATAAAAATAGACACATGTCAAAAAAATGAACAGACACTTGTCATAATTAGAGTGATAATAACGTCCGTGTGTAGACGCGTGTTGCGTATAGAGAAAAGTAGTATAAAGTTGAAATAAATTATAGAAAAACTTTTGTAATTAGATCTTGTGTTAAAAAACAATAAACGCCCATGTTCTAACCAAAGACTTTGTGCAATTTCAGATATGATTTATTCTCCATTACTAAATTGCGAACATATGTATGTATCTCATGGTAATTGGTGACACTATGTATGAATGTATGTATAGACTGAATCTAAAAGATGGAGAAACTAAAGGGTAAGCATGGCACTTGTTGTAATTTCACCAATACACGCAAAGTAGAGGCTACCATCTCTCTCTCTCTCTCTCTGTCTCTCTCCCCGTGTGTGTGTGCCCATTAGACTCGGGTTAAAACCTTCCACATTCTCTATTCCCATGGAAACTTTAACGGAACATATTCCCTTCTATTGTTTTATCATTCTTCTTTTCTGAGCTAACAAAAAAAAAAATAATAAGAAGAGACTCTAAACAATGGCATTCCTTAGGCTTGGTTCTAAACCCGAAGCCTTTCGTCGCGAGGGCCAAACTTGGTAACAAACCCGATACTGTTTCTTCGTTCTTATTGGGTGTTATTGAATTGTTTTTACCTATCTGTTATTATTTGATGTTTAAGTTTGTGAAGTGGATTTTATTGGTTCTTAGTCTTGAAAGTATGTGTTAATATTGTATAAATGAATGCATTTAAATGAATCCAATGGCAAAATTTTGTGTGTTGATTTTATGTTTAAGAAAAAGATCAACTCATAAGATCTAATACTAGGTGGTTATATACGTATATATATGATTACTCTGTTGGGATTCAGCTTTGCAAATAGGTGCATGCTATCGGCTACTTCTCTTTTTGTATGATTCTTATGCAATGATGACATGTGACTTCATAAGATTTGATCTCGACGTGGTATATTATCCATTTCTGAATGTCGAAATAATAATGGCTAAACCCGTCCTCAAGATTAAGTTTACGGGCCTAAATCTCGGACATTGTGAACTAACCGTATGCGTCCAGGAGTTAAAGTGCAATTGAAACATGAGATGTGATTACATTTTTATCACCGTTGTGATTATATGAAAAGAACTGAGGAAATGGTGATTAGACTATGATAATTGCTGTCATTACATCGTTTACAAATTATTGATTTTGAATAGCATATCATTTGTTCTACCTACAAAAATTTGTTCAAAGTAGTTTCAATGAATTATGTTATTTCTCCAGGCAATGTACAAGTGGGCTTCCGAGTGATATCACGGTTGAAATTGGAGACCTGTCGTTTCATCTTCATAAGGTTGCGTATCGTATCCTTTCTTCCCATTTCTTTGTTTAGTTTTATCAATTTCGTTTTGATTTTTCCCATTTCTGTACCGTTCAGTTTCCTTTGATGTCAAGAAGTGGTCTATTGGAAACTCGCATTGGGGAGTTATCATCCGACCAAGGGTCAGAGAGTGTGTTGCAACTATCCGAAATCCCTGGTGGGGCCAAAGCGTTCGAGCTTGTAGCCAAATTTTGCTATGGTGTAAAGATGGAGCTCACCGCTCCAAATGTAGTTGGTCTTAGATGTGCCGCTGAGTACCTCCAAATGACCGAAGATTTTGGGGAGGGAAATTTAATTTCCCAAACAGAAACTTTTCTAAATGAAGTGTTTGGAAATTGGGGTGACACAGTGAAAGCACTCAAGTCCTGCGAAGAGGTTTTATCCTCTGCAGAGGAGATCCACATAGTCTCTCGGTCCATAAATTCCTTGGCAATGAAAGCTTGTGCGGATCCAAACTTTTTCAATTGGCCGGTTTCGGGCTCAAGTAGCATGCAGAACCCTGCAGGGACCTTATGGAATGGTATCTCATCGACAACCAAACCCCCACCTGTTGGTGATGATTGGTGGTATGATGATGTGTCGTTCCTCTCTTTCCCTCTTTACAAACGGCTGATTCAAGCTGTCGAGTCAGGAGGGATGAAGCCGGAGAGAGTTTCCGGTTCCATCATGTTCTACGCCAAGAGGCATATACCTGTAGTAAATAAAAAAATAAGCGTAAAAGACGTAGAACAAGGAGGGTCAAGGGAACCAAACCCTGACGAGGCTGAACAAAGGGCTCTCCTCGAAGATATTGTCGAGTTGTTGCCAAATCAGAAAGGGGTCACAGAAACTAAGTTTTTATTTAGCCTCCTCCGAGCTGCAATATCATTGCATGGGAGCCCCTTGTGCAGAGAGAATTTGGAGAAGAGGGTCGGGATGCAACTGGAACAAGCTTCTCTGGAAGATTTGCTAATACCAAATATGGGTGAATCGGGCGAGACTACCTATGACGTGGACTGTTTTCAGAGGATTTTGGATAGTTTCATGGCAATAGAGCAGGCCGAGGCTTCGTCCCCTAGCATTGTCGAGGAGGGTGAGATGGATGAGGCTCCTCATTCGTTGATGTCGACTACAATGGTGGCAAATCTCGTGGATGCTTTCCTTGCTGACGTGGCACTTGATGTTAACTTGAAGCTACCGAAGTTCCAGACCGTTGCTGCTGCGGTCCCGGATTATGCTAGGCCAATTGCTGATGGCATTTACCGTGCTATTGATATATACTTGAAGGTTAGTGAAAAAAAAAAAAAGTGGTCTTATATTTACAGCAACTTTCATACATTGAATAACTTTGTCGACATCAAAAAAGAATGATTAGTAACAATAAATTTAGATTTTAAGAAACAAATTCGGATACATTTAGTGATCTAGAGAAGAGAGTAGCTTTAATTCTCCCCGGAAATTTTGCCTAGGAACTTTGGGTAGTGTATTCGGAGGAGCATCAAGCAGATTAAGCTTGATAGAGTACATGATAATCACTGAAATTTTACTTATAATTCTTTTTGTTTTTTATTTTTTTTCCTTCTTAACTTATTTGAGTAACATCAAAGTCGGTATTGATCCTTTTTTACTCAAACTCTTCTAGAATTAGTACAGTACCAGGGTAGGACAATTGATACTTGAAAAAGGTTATCAAAATGTACCAACAATTCTTGGTAAATATATGTCCAAGACTAGGTATCTACTATTTAATTTCTCATACGCATGATAACAAAACCTTGTCAAAATGTACCAACAATTATTGATAAAATTGATGAGTGCATAATAATTACTGAAATTTTAGAGGTTTTATTCTTTAGTAGTGAAGTATGCACTCTTGAGCATTTCTAACATGTCACAATTTCAGGCACATCCTTGGCTCACGGACGCTGAGCGAGAGGAAATATGCAGGCTCATGAACTGCCAAAAACTCTCACTAGAAGCAAGCACACATGCGGCCCAGAATGAGAGGCTACCCCTCCGGGTAATCATCCAAGTCCTATTCTTCGAACAGCTTCGTCTCCGTACATCAATATCTGGTTGGTTATTTGTCTCAGACAATCTCGAAAACTCCCAAAATCCAAGTGCAAACTTTGCAATCACTGCTCATGACAGAGCTAGGATCGCCGATGATATGAGAGACCGCGTAGCAGATCTTCAAAAGGAGTGCGAGACAATAAGGTAGGTGCATTGGGTCATTACTTTTTCAGCATTATGCTGGACTAATAACTATACCTCGGGACTATTTCAGTCCCAAATATGGGTCTCATCTCTCCGACCAGAGGGATGGGACTTTTAGTCCAAACTTTAGTCTCCGTTCTTGAACAAGTATATCTGCATATATCTTAAACAATTTATTAAGTTTAGTCCAAGGACTGACTGTCCGACAAAACAAACACCCGACACATGAAAGATGTTTTGGTATGGTTCTTCATTTTTACAAGAATTTAATACGTCAAAAATGTTATGTTTGTTTTATGAAACTGACAGGATGTTTTTTTTTTATGTAACAGACAGGAGATCCGAAAGCTGGGGAACAAAAGGGGTTGGAACTTTTTCTGGAGAAGAAAGCCGCAGAAGCCAACTGAATCTAAAGCCTCCAGTGTTAAGGCACCCGTTCCAACATCTGCAAAGGGCAAACAAATCGGGAAGCTAGTGAATTAAATTCTAGGACATTTTCTAGTTTGATTTCGTTTCATTTGTATACAACTTGTGTTCAATTTTTTTGTGGCCCGGTAGTCTTGATCTTGTTAGGATGGCAAGTTTTAGAACAACCTTTTTATCTACAAGTAATAGTTTATATATCAGGGTATTTTACAGATTTCTGCTGTCATAATTTAAAGTGATTACTAAGAAGATGAATAAAGATAGTTGTTTTAGCAGCATTAATAATTTATAAGCTGATCATGACTAAGGATGATCTTTTTATGACATTTCTGTTTTACATGTTTGTGTTTTTTCTTGCTGGAAACTCTGAAAATGATATTTCAGTTGATCGGAACTGCATCTCGAAAACAAATGTAACTTGTCACTTTCATGAAACTTTGATCTTGAAAACAAAGGTAACTTGTCGAGACTTTATTTCAGAAACAAGAGTCTGATTGCAGACCCTAAAACAATCTTTCACCTCATCAGTTGTAGCTTTCTCATACCAATCAGCTGCAAGTTTTGCAGGTAAAGCTATTACAAGATTTACACAACGGAATCAGACAAATAAATGAACGGAAATGGATAGACTTTCTTCTCCAAATTTTTCTTAGTTTCTTCTTCAGTTTGCTGTATTAGCAGGTTGGTAGATCTTTAGGTGGTGGTAGAATTGATTCTTCGGCTGATTTCCCATTCTCGACCACAAAAGCCGTCTTTAGCCCCCACATCGTATGAAGCTCTAGGTGGCAATGGAGGAACCAGACACCTACAAAAATATATACATATGCAAAGTGAGCGGCTCGTGAGCTCTGCTAAGATATTGGCTAGAGCTCTATTCATTCCATGAACAAATCGAGCAAATGCTTGATCTTGGGGATTGTTTAGCAATTTGCCTTGTAAAGCCTAGCTAAGCTCAATCTGACTCGGGTTGGCATAATCACTCTATTTTTAAAATTGTAATGATGCAAGATATGAACATTTTTAAAATTGATTTACCTGGATTGTCGGCTCTAAATCTGAGAGCAGTCCAACCCCCAGTAGGAACACCGACTGTATTTCTCTCCGGTGGATCGACCAAGTTGTACTTAGATGGATCCTTTTTGGGGTCAAAGTTCCCGATCCCGCTCCCAACAACAAAAAAGTTAAACCCGTGAAGATGAAAAGGGTGTGATTCAATTGATATAAGGTTTGTATCTTGTATGACCAATTCGATTGTGGAATTGAACTTCAGTTTACTAAGCCTAGTCCCTGTGGTACTCACGAGGTTAGCAGTGAGTGGTGCACCTGTATAGTTGAACTGAGTCGGAGGATTATCTGGAAAATCAGTAGTAAAAACTCCCGGGATGTTGAAATAGTGAGCTTGTAAAAGCCCCACTTTGGGCATCACAAATGTTATGTTGTTTAGTGAAGCTACGACTTGAGTTCCATTTTGACAGGTAGGACAAGCGTTGATTCCCAAACCAATGGTGTAAAACAGATGGCGATCGACCTGAAGAGGAACGTTAGCTGGGAACTGAGGTGTGTTGAGACTTTTTAGCTTGCTGTTGAAATCTAATACGAATTCGGTGTCATTTTGAGCTGGTAGTTGCGGTAAAATAGGTGTAACTGTCGTGGGAATGCCTTTGTATTGTAATATAGCTGTGGCAGTTTTATTGTCCACAGAGATTGGCACGTCCTCGAAAGCTCGTGCACCCATGAAGTATCGGTTTGGTGCCCTGTCAGCATTGACAAGGACGTTGGTGGTCTGGCCCGGCCCAATTATTATGGCCCTTGTTACAAAGGGTTTAGCGTAAACAGCGTCTATTTCAACAACTGTCATGTTGTGGCCCGCTATCGCGAAGAAGAGCTGGTCGTTGAGTGCAGCGTTGACGATCCTCAAAAGGTATGTTTTACCATACTCAACATCCATTGCAAATGTATCTGTCATAGGAGGGAAAAAGATGGAACTTACAGGGCACCTTATAATTGATGTAATTGGTATTTTATGCATTTTGTCCCAAAGAGAAAAAATAATCCAAAAATATCAGAAAAAAGAATCTGTAAGAAAATGTAAATGTTTGATTGCAAGAAATGTTTTACGTTTCTCATGGCAAGGAAAGAGCGGCCCTGGCTTGCCGTTGACCGTGTGAGCGTCAGATGGTTGTGGCGCCAACCCTAAATGATTAGCTTTGTTAACCAAGGTTTCAATATCTTGGTTCCACCACTCCCCTGCAAGAAAAAAATAAAATCAAATCGTAATTACATTTCATTTACATACGTGCCATTTAAAAAATATCTCGATACGTATGGTTTGTAGCAATGACCCAAGATTATGTTGGTTTCCTGGTGGGGTTGAGGGAACGGAAACGGAGTTCCTTCTTTCGGCATAATTACAATGGCGCCATGGACTGTTGCTCTTAGCCACAAAATATGCGCGTGCCACCATAGAGTTCCTCGTTGATCCGTTACGGTGAAATTGTACATGTAACTATTCCCTGTTTGAATGGGACATTGTGTTATATATGCTGGTCCATCTGCCCATCCATTTCGAACTTGTTTCAAACCATGCCTGCTTATACAATCCCACTAAATGTTATTTTCCATACATATATAGTTATATACATATATACATGTTTGCATTACGTAGAGAACACATGGTTTCTATACCAGTGAATGGACAGATTATATGGTGCATGGTTTGTGACATTAATAAGAACTTGATCCCCTTCTCTAACATAAATAGTTGGCCCGGGGAACAATCCATTGACCGTGACAATCGGTTTGGCGTGGCACAATCTGCTCACATTGTCCACTTGCACCTGAGATCCAACACAAGAAACATCAAAACTAAAAAAAAAAAAATCCGCTTGCAAAGTCATGAGAATGATGTTAAGATTAGAAAGCATTTAGTGCCCCTTGGTATCGGGTTAATTCCCGGGTATTTCTGATTTTCTTTTGAAATGAGAACACCCGAGAAGTTAAGTACCAACCCAACCCTTAGTATACGTACATTGAAGTCGTATTTTTTCAAAGCTGCGTTAGCAGAAAGGAAAAACAAAAAGTTGGCGAAAAATAAGACGAGAGCTTGCAGCCGTCTGTTATGAGCTGCCATATTTTTGCTAAATAAGTTAATGATTATTGAGGACTATTGATTTATGAGGACAAGTTTTTTGAGGTCTATTGAAAGTGCTTTTATAGAAGATGACTTAAGAAAAATAGTTTGGTGACATGTATAGAAGAGAATTTTTAGGACATAAGACGAAGCAAAATAAACGAGTTGAACAATACTTTGAAGCAAACTATTTTGGGATGTTGAGATATCCATGTACTGTTTGGTACTTATACATATCTGTCAGTGATTTTAAGTATTCACATAAATGGGTACCTTCAAAGTTTACAATGAGGACCCATATGTGGTATATATTTTAATACATTTATATACTTGAAATGCCAGTTACATTCTTTAAATATGTCACAATGCATAGAAAATCATTTATATGCTCACAGTTGGTGGAGCAAAAAATCAATCGCTTTTATGGCTCGGGCTATAAGAAATGGTTGAAATGTCACTTTGGGCTCAAACAGAGTTTTACTGCTATTTCACCTTCATAAACACGTGCAGATTATGTATTATTGAAAGTTAATTAAATCTATGAGAAACGTTTCGTCTCGCCAACCCCCCAAAGTTCTAGAAATTGTGTTTCCCAAAATCTCAATTTTTGAACGGACACCGTGGCTGCCTTACAAGCGAACAATCGGTATTTTGTCAACACATGAAAAGACTGCAATCACTAAGAAAAAAACTAAATGTAGTCCGACCGAACGTAAGGCTGCCCCCAGGATACGTTCTTGAGAATAGAATCACAAAAGCTCCCATTCTAGATATTTAGATGTTTTTGTTGGCTCCAAGTTCTTTATGAGGTGAAATTAGTATAGTATGAAATAATTAAGTTTTAATAACTTTTATTTATTATAAATTCAGAAACTAGAAGAAAATAGAAATTGAAAATTCAGAGAATGGAACTGAACATCTTCTTATCTTATTCTCACAAATTGTGGTATGAAATGCACGGTATAACACATGATTTGTTTGGTTGCATATATTAACTAAATAAGTCAGTTTATTGTTGATTAAGAAAAAAATTAGAAGTATCTAACTTAAAATGTTTAATTTATTTAGGCCAAATCATCAAATAAGTTTGGCTAAAAATTAACCAAATTTATTTAGCTTTAAAAAAAAGTATAACTAAACAAGCCACAGTCGTAGGTACTCATAGGGGGGTTCATTAGACCCAGCGTGTCTACCCGTCCTATACCCGGCGAATCCGTGGGTCTTGCGGATCCGTGGATCTGAGGGTAACAAGTCTAAAACGAAAAAAATGATACTCACATTCGCACTACAACCCGCATATGGGTTGGGTTGGATTGGGCGGGGCAGGACGGGGCTACCCACATAAGTTCATCTATTGACTTTTGTGGTTGGTCCACGACCCCTTTAAAAATTAGATATCATAGTGTAAATTACTAAAATTGAACCAAATGCACAAAAATGAAAAGAAAAGGGTCTGGACTGAAAATAACATAAAATCTAAAATAGTTTACGCACTCTCTCCTTTGTAAACAAATAAACCAGAGGTAATTTTGATCCAGAGGCTATCTTAATAAACAAAGCCCGAAAAAACTTGTGAAGAAATGATTTGAGAACTTGTGCTGTGTAAGTATTGAGAATTAGGAATTGATTGTTATTGGTTGTGATAAATGAAGTGGAAAATGATGTATTTACGAAGAAAAAATTAGTCTTTTTTTCATAACCGTTACATTGTAACAGGTAGGTCGGTGAACTTACCAAAATGGTAAGTAGAATACCCTACCGTTACAATACAACAATTATTAAAAAAGAGTAATTGAAAAAGATTAATCGACTTACCTTGTAAGATAGTCTATTAACCTAACCGTTACATACATAAATAATATTGTAAATTATTTGAAATGATATTATTTATCTTTGTTCACTATATTGTAGATGTTGAATATCGTTTATAGTAATTGAATATCTTTTGTAGTCGTTAAAATGAATTTAAGTCATTTTAAGATCATTGTTGATGATTTACATCGAGGTTCATCAATAATTGCGATAAGTTGCATAGATTAAGTTTCAGGTACTCAAATGCCTTTCCAAAATTTGTGGAATACTTCTATAAATGTCTAGAATAATTACAGGGTTTCAAAAGTTTATAGTCCAAGATAGGGCTCGGGTAGAGGTCAAATTCCGATGGCTCCTATCAATCCAACTAGTCAATTTTGGATTTTAAGTTGTTGACTCAAACACTTTTTCTCATATATCATTATATACATATATATACTGGAAGAGAGGGGGAAAAAGAAAAAATGGTAATTTCAACTTTTTGGCTCACAATCATCTAACTTAGGAGTTCATCTGAGATAAAAAAAAAATATTGATTTTCGGATTCCTTGTTTCGAGGAGAACCTTTTGATGCAAGTTTTTCTTTCTACAATCTTCGTTTATTTTTCCTTATTTTTTTTGCCCCTTGGGTACATCAAAACAAATTGGATTTTTTTTTTCCTTATCTTGTATGGATCGTTTTTATGATCCAAGTTCATTATCTTGTATGCATAGGTATGTTATGATCTAAGTTCGTTTGCTAAATCATTTCGATGGCCAAAGTTTTGATGTTTACGAGGTAATATCATCTTGATTTGCTTGTTATTCAATTTCAGGGCTTCTACTATTCCTTATCACCAATGAGGCCTACCATCAATTTCTACTCTTGTTAAATTTGTCTCGATTTTTGTGTCTAATTTACATTGAAATAAATTATTTGAATTTATTTCTTATGTCTTGTAGATGACTTCTTTGTATAAGTTTGTCTATATAAAGGTGTACAAAGCTCGTTTGGAGAAGCTAAGAACGGGAAATTTTGGTTTGGCATTGGTATAGTCTTTTGGTGGTATCTTTCGAGGCATTCGGATTAAGGTACTTGCAGAAATAGATAATCATATAAGTTTGAACGTATGTGCATAGATAAAATATATGTTCATATTTAAGTTGTAGTTTATTGTTCATATTGTATGAATTACATCTCTCCATATGCCCTGTGATTATTATGTTAATCGATGAATCAAAGTATGCATATGTTGATATGTAAGTATGCAATATAAGTATGTAAGTGTATAAGTACGTGTAGTAAGTTTAAGTAGACAGAGTATGTATAAGTATATGATGTAAGTATGTAAGCGTATAAGTACGCATAGTAAGTATAAGTAGCCAAAGCATGTATAATTATGTGATGTAAGTATGTATATATGTGTAGTGAGCGTATAAGTATGCGTAGTAAGTATAAGTAGGCGGAATATGTATAAGTATGTGATATAAGTATGTAAGTATATAAGTACGCGTAGTAAGTATGAGTAGGCAAAGTATGTATAATTATGCGATGTAAGTAAGTATATAAGTATATGTATAGTAAGTGTATAAGTACACGTGGCAAGTTTAAGTAAGCGTAGTAAGTATCAATATGCGTAGTATTTACAAGTATGTATGTAGCACCGCGGCTGTACGTGGGCGGGCGTATGTGGGTGGACATCAGCGAGCAGGCATGAAATGTTGTCGAGCTGGCATACTGGCAGGCTACCATGTTGGGCGAGCTACTACAGTGTCAAGGGGGGCAACCACTCTTCCCACATCGCCCAGGTAATAGATGGGGATGTGCTTTATAAGTAAAA
>MKEJ01049035.1:0-15744 GCA_001753735.1 Embelia ribes | reverse complement strand
TTTACACTTTATGGCACCGCATATCATCATATGTATCGTATTATTTAGTAGACTAACTCGTGTATTTGTTTTTTCGTTTAGCGAGATGCATCATTGAAATGTCCTACGATGATTATATATCCTTTTGAAGACGAAATTAATAGTAGATATTTTATATTAACTAACCTCATGCTATTTATTTTGGCCTTAGAAGTGATATATTTAAATCTAAGTTGTACTTTTATTTTGAAGATTGATGATATAGTAGTTAATAGCATTTTTTATTACACTTTGTTGCAACCCTTGAGGTTATTCGGGTTAGAAAAAAAGTGTAATATACTCTATGTAGGCTCAGGAGATATACATTTTATTATTTTGTTCAAGTATGTAGTTTGATTGATGTTGTAAGTGAAATATTTACTCTTAAATTAGTATAAAGATCGTATGCAGGCTATTTATGATTTCTTATGCACTTTGATGAAGATGATATTGTAGAACTAGTTGTGGAAGGAAGCGACGTAGAAGAAAATCCTATTTTTATTTTCTTTCTTAAAAATTATATATATTTCATTTCATTTTTTTTAAAAAGGAATAGACTCACGTCCTCGGGTTTTATGAGATTTGGGATGCAACACTATCCCTCAGCATCAGCCAGAGATTCCTGATGCTAGGCATTTTTTATTAGAGTCGCATATTGATATATCCCTGCTCCGGCTCCAGTTCCAGGTCTGACATCATCTTCAAGTTTGGTATCAGCTTCAGGTTCTTCTATTCCATTGCAGGTAAATTTTTACCCTTAATTACTGTTATTACATATTTGCTATAATCTAGTGATATGATAAATTTTTCTCTTATTAGTTTAGTATGTATTCATTTCCAATGCAGCGATCGGTCGATGATTATTGGCTTTATATCCTAGTTGGGATACACCGTCTAGTTTTGCACCACTCCCATATAATTAGAATTATTAGCGCAAGAACGAGAGGGGTCGTTCTTCTCTTTAAACTTCAACCGACTTTACCCAGCCTACTGAAGATATGCCTGATCAATCTACATAGTTGCATGTGTCTCCTACGCAGCTGCAAGATATCAAGCCGCCTCAGTGTAGACCAACGAGAAATCCAAGACTAGTTCTTTGTTTTACTGAAGAGCAACATAGACGGCAGTTATGGTTTTTTCCCCTAGTTTTAGGAATGATGGTTGTATATATATATTGATATGTATTTTTCTTTTGTTAATTATACAATCCAATTTTTTTATGTTTCAAACTGGAATAACCTATGTTGAGTTCGTTGATTGTATTAGGTTGAATGTTGAATACAAGAAGTGATGAATATAGAAAAGAAAATGGTTGTGATAAGTTTGTTTTTTTTCAGTTATTTGTATTTCGCCATTACTATTGGCGAACATTAAAAAAAATTAACATTTCACCATTACCATCAGGGAACTGTAAAAAAAATAATAAAAAAAAAATTATTTTTGTCATTGGTAGTGGCAAACTATAAAAAAAAAATTTCGTCATTAATAGTGACGAACAATGTATAGTTTTTCGCCATTACCAATGGCAAACAAAATAGTGATTTGAAATGTTCGCTATTAGTAATAACGAACATAATATTAGTAATTATTTTTGTTGATGTAATAGTTGCACAATATTGAGGCGCACGAGCCCCAAAATTGCAAAAAAAAAACCCAAATGTCCTGTGGTCATAGTTTGATGTTTAGATCTGTAAATAATAAGAGAAGTGGGCGCATTAATTGACATGACTGAATGAAAATTTTTGTCATCATGACCCAATTATACAAGATTTCAAACTAACCATGCCTGTGGGATCAACTTTTTGTGAACCAAATTTAGTTTAACATGTCCTCTTGACAAGTAACTAACGAATGGAGCAAACATGATGCGTATATAATCATGTAATGAAAAGAAACTTTAAATATATAAGAGAACAAATTGACAAATATAATTAAAAAAAATTTATAGAGAGAGGGAAAAATAGTTAGGAGTGACAGATAAAGGCGTGTGAGAGGAGAAATAAAGACAAGCATGTGAGAGGAGAAATAGAGAGAGAGGGAGAGAGAGGAGTCGAGGAGAAAGGATAACTACAACATATGATTACTAGGTACTGAATTAGGTTGATTTTATTATTACTAGTGGCGATGCGTGTGCAATTTCATTAAATCACAAAATTAAATAAAAAATATAAAAAAGGATTGAGCGAAATTTCGTGGTTTGATGTTTATATGATTTTGTGTTTTGAAAATTAATTGATACTGCAATTTAATTAGAGAGAGAGAGAGGGGTGCAACAATCTACAACCATAAAAAAGATGGACAAATGTGGGCATTGGATAAGTTGCAACTGTTGTTTGTGTATATTACCATAAATGCCCTTATAAAATTATGAGTTGCATGTAAATGAGGTTTCAATTATGAAGTTTTAAGGGGGCAATTTTGGTACACTACAAAAGTTGATTCGGCTTCATCTAAATTAATGCCTAATATGTGTTCCCTTTTAGTAATAGAATAGATACCTCTAGAATAATTGACTTATTTTTGTACCAAATTTGTAAATTTTGAATAAATAATGGCCAAATTGGGCATATAAATTATTGACGTAGTTTCAGAGACAATCTTCTAAACTCTTCTAGTTTATATATAAATAGCAGCCACGCATACATTATCATACGTGCACAAAATTATCAAATTTATTGAAATAAATGATTATTTGTGAAACATTTATGATATTAAAATACAATTTATATTTTCCATATAGTGAAATTTGGTTTTCTTTGTCATGTTACTTTTTATACTTTACATATATGTAATACATGCATAAATCGATCAATAAAAGATAAATTTGTATGCTAGAGACTTCTTTAGACAAATTAAGAAAAACCCTAAAAATCCATTGCTAGTTCGAGATGGATATTTTCGTACAGAGAAAACACACCAACCATGCTTACACCAAAAATATGTTAATTGTTTAATCTGCAAAGAAATAAATAAAAAAGAATAAATATCAATGAGAAATTTGGTTCGCTTGGAGCAGTGCCGTTGATGGCGAAAGAAATTTAGGACCAACAAAAGCAACTCTAAATTAATACAAAAACCAAAATTTAATTTCAACAGCATCAAACTAACCGTCATTGTTCTTTCTCAACAAATCAAAATAGTTACTATAAAATATTTAATAACAGATTTAGATATATTACTGATTGCATTATAAAAATATATAAATAAGGGTTTAATATGCAATAGTGACATCAACTATTTTGGTATTAAATGCACATAATTTATTATATTATGATATAATGGGTTATTTTATGTATTTCAAGCAATTGATGTTAAATATACCAAATTACAAGTTTGTAAGAATTGACCCAATAATTAGAAGAATAAAAAACACAACAAATAGCCAAATTCCAACATATTTTGAATAAACAACTCCAAAAGTGTAACAATTTATTTTATAACCCTACCTTACTTATACATTAATTTTCTTTACGCTACCCACCAATCACACCATATCCCCTCACACCATCTTATTACCACTCAATTCTCTTCCTTTAATTTTTATTTTTATTTTTGTTAACTTATTATATGAAGAATACGGAGGCCCCGTCATGCTATTGAACTCATCACCAATTTTTCTTCTTGATTTGATGTTCCTTCTTTTTCCTATGTTTTCTTTATTTTTGTTTGTTAAAAGAAGTGCAAGGGTGTGGCACAGGAGGAGGGCTGGCCTCAACATTCATCAACTTTCGTTGGTGGTTATTTTTGTTATGAATCATGTGGAAAAACAAATAAAATAATTTATAGAAAAATAAAATAAAAGATTAAGAATTATGTAATTCAATCTCAAGTTAAAATAATTTGAACTTGGGTTTAATCCATATGATTAATACTGGTATATATTTTTATTTATATAAAAAAAATATTACAACATGTTATAACATATAAAATAAAACAAAAAATCTGGATCAAACTGATTCCATTTGCACATTTATTTTTTCTTTTCCTCTCTTTCTCTCTCTATCTCTTTATTTTTGTTTCTTTTGATTACTCAAACTCTCTCTCTATCTCAGTGAAAATGCATTTTCCTAGTGCATTTTTTTGTTCTAAATCTTAATATACTAAAACACTTAACCTAATTGCGCCTTTCATATGCACAAAATTCATCCCCTCTGTTATACTGAGGAGCTTGTATCTAAAAAACTGCAAGCCCATAAATGGTACGAGTTTTCAAATGACGTGAATATTGGCAATAATCTTAATGTTTATGCCATTTTGGGATTTGATTCGCACACATATGCCATAATGGAAAAAAACTCAACAAAAAGGATAGCTAATTTAAGGCATACAATGAAAATGCTTACGCTACCATATCAAAAGAAGTAGAAGACCAAGATCAACCACTAATTAGTCATCCAGAAGCAGAAATGGTTAAAAATAGAGAGAGAAAATGCTGTCTGATTCTTTTCTTTACCCAAATGAAAAGTGAAAAATAAACAACACCCAGAAGAATATGTGGGAATGGGATTTAGAACATACCCAGAATCTCAAACGAATTGGAAACCAATTTGCTTCGATGAATTCGCCATTTGCTTTGAGCATAGAATATGGGTTTTGTGTTTGAGCAACTACTGGTATAATACATCAACCATTTTCCGAAATTCCTAAAATGAGGAATATTTATAGATAATACATTAATACTTAACAAATAAGTATTGACTTTCATTAATGTATCTTCTTGCTCATTTTCTTGGCTACCACGCTTTGCAATCCAGCCCTAGCATTTTTTATTTATTAATTTAAATTGAACCCTTGCAATTTTATTGTTTCTTCATTTGATGTCTCTAATTATATTTGAGTTCAAATCAATACATTGTCAAGACTGACAGCTCACCCATAGTACTCACGCAAGAAGTGCTACAAGACAAACGGATTATAGTGCACTACAAGACCAATTTCATCAGCAACTTTGGTAATCTGATATGCACAAACAAATAAAATCACAAGGCACATTAGGTTGATTCTTGAAGAGAAGATGTTTTGTTCGCAGAAAACAAAAGAAGAAATAAAACAAAACATTAGGAGAGAAAATACCAGCTTTGCCCCCGGCAAGATGTAACATCCATGAAGCATAATGACCGCTGTTTATTTTGATGCTCTTCAAAGTAAAAGAAATAACTTAGGTATGTTTTAGCCAAACTCACAAGAATCTTTCAGTATTTGTTCGCAAAGTCTTATTCGTTGGGTCTAGAGTTGAAAACCCAGACTTTTGATTACTCCTTTGTTTTCAATATACAGATTTTCATACTAGATAATTAATTGAATCAACGAGTTAAACTTGGCTAGGTCTCTAAAACTATGGTATTTACAAGAAAATTCTTTAGGACATGCTTTGGTGACATCAAACAAATTTCTTGCAATATTTTCTGTTTTCAGAACCAAAAAAACAGTATAAAAAACCATAACCAAATGCCGATATTTCAGATCTCTCAGAAGTAGAGATGAGCTAATATCCAGAACATTGACAAGAAATGAAATAGAGTGATGCAATTGATCAGGTACCTTAGTTAGCCACTGCTTAGGATCTGACACACCAAGATTGTAATCCACCATTGATGACTAGATCAAATTAACAGAAAAGCAAAAGTCAAGGAGTTGAAAAAACATAGAATCAAGCACATCAACTGAAACCTAAAGCAAAGACAATTCTAGTTCTTGAGAAGTACCTTAATAAAGAGGAGTGAGAAAAAAGCTAACCTTATACTTATTATTGGGGTGGAGCGTTGATCCATATACACAGCAAAACTCAACAGGAGGAAGGACATCGAGCAGGCTCCCAAGCTCAGATTTATTCTCGGTTTCCATTGGTACACTTGTATGCATATAAATATTGAAAACCAACCAAAAATTAGTTTGTATGGTGCAAGATATGTGCACCAATATAACCTTAAATACTAAACACTGATCGACTACTAGACGTACATCTCCAGCAAACCGGTGCCCAAACAAATAAATGGGGAACCCAACAAAGACATTGTAAGAAATTAGTGCTAATAAATATAACAAAAACACAGCGAGAAAGTTTTGCAACTCGAAGTATAAAATAATATGAAAATGAGGGAAGAAATTGAACAATTTCTCGAAGCCATTGAACTGAAAACTCTTGCACAACTTTTCTGAGCTCTAGACCTGCCAAAAGATTATTGGATAATTGGAATGATAAGTCTTTTTTGAGTGATTTCGAGCTTTAATGAATTAATCCTATGTTCAAAACTCGTCAATTTTGGAACTTTTTTCCCCTTTTCTGTGAGGCCATCAATTTCGAACCTTGTATTATCGGGGTACATGAAAATCCTTTGTACAACAGACTACCTGAGCTCCAAACCATAAAGGATTAATTATGATCATGATACAATATGTCCAGATTGGGACCATTGGGTGATTTCGAGCTCTAATGAATTAAGCCTATGCTCAAAACTCAAGACTTTGGAACCTTTCTGTTTTCCTTCTTTGAAGCCATCAATTTGAAACCTTGTGCTTACCTGAGCCCTAAACCCATAAATGGTTGATGGTGATAACAATATAATATGTCTCCATTGGGCAATTTCGAGCTTTTATAAACTCAAATTTATGTTCAAAAAATTGCTAGTGGAGCCTGGAGATATTGTACACCAATCCCCACTGCCTGTAAGGTCGGGGTAAGAGAGATGTGCCGCCGAGAAAAATGTTTTGGGGGAATTTTGGGCAATTCACATATTATTTATTTAGACAACGAGTATAAACACATTTCTTTCTGTAATTGTAATCCCGTCTCTCGTATAGTGAAACACTCCAAAGTAAGTGAACAAATCTTTGTGTGTTCTTTGTTTCTTGTTTGATTTTTTTCGTATTAGCATATATTTGGCAAGACAAAAGTCATCCAATCTTCTTATTTTCCTCTTTTTGAAAGTACCATTTCGGAACCCTGTACATAATTCATGGGTTAGTACTAACTAGTACATAGTACAAATATTTTTCAACCTCAATGCCGGATTATCTTTAGTTTCTTTGACACAAAGATTTGAAGGACTTTTATCAAACAGGTGGGCTGCATAGACAGAGCCAGAGCAAAACCACAGAACTTTAATTCATAACAGAAAGGAAATTTGTTTCTATCTGTATTAGTATAATATACATATATATATACACTATATTTATGTATATGTACACACCTGAGACTGCAATTCTTTCACCAACAGCTCTCCAGTTTCAGAATTTTGTGAGGGATTGTTGTATTTTTCCTCCTTTTGCAAGATTACGCTTTTGGCCTCAATTTATATGAGTCTGTCATTTTTTTTATTTTTTATTATTATATATCACGTCTACTTGATTAAATCAACTAAGTATGTTTCAAAAGTAATTTAACAAAATTTGTTTATTTTGAAATTATTTTATCAAAATTAGTTACATTAACATGAATTTGTTATTAAGAAATGTCCGTTGGTTGAACTCGTAATCAAAGATTGTGAATTTACATTTGACATATTTTACGCAAAATAGAGAATTTATTTCTAGCTTATCAGTGCATAGAACATGAGCAGTGCCGAGAGTGAGTGCAAATGAAAAGCACAAGAGCAACAATACATGAAAAAAAGTTTCGAATGTGAAAGATGCAAAACCACCGGAAGTGGGAGCTCAGTTTGCACCCTATAGCCCAAAGGGATTGGCCTAGTGGTCTTATGACCAAACACATGACTTTCAAGCATGAGATTGTGAGTTCGAATCACATGAGTCACCCTTTGGGGCCACACCNNTATCATGGGTGCGAGGCACTATACCTTTTGGTTTTTTTGGCCGGCGCAAACCGATACGGAAACCACATATATAAAAAAAAAAAAAAAAGTTTGCACCCTAGAATGGAGAATTATAGTGACTCACGGTTCATGTTTGTCACATCACAAATATAAATGCACTTTGTATTCAATCAATGATTGGTTCAATAAATACGCTGTTTCTAATTGTGATTTTGTGTATCAACAATTATGTTTCGGCAAATTTTGTAAGAATTACTATCGTAACTTTGATATGTGAAGGGAGTTCAATAAAAGAAAAGTGGTGATGAACTTATGGAAAAATTAACAAATATCGTAACTTTCTTCACAGATGTGGCAACACAATGGGATTATTTGGCAACAACCAGAATTTTTAATTTTTGAACTCAAAACTTAAAAGTATGAAATTCTAAAATATTGTTTGGCAAATTTTTACTTAAGAATACAAAATAGATTTTACCAAAAAATAAGGATTCTGATATATGTTTGGATGGCTATACATTTTTCCCAATATGTGCACTGTCAGTACTATAATATGCTGAAAGAAACTCAAACACGAATGTTTTTATACGAAGTTAATATGTTTTAATAATAAATTACTATAAATTAAAAAAATTTACTATAACTTTTTTTAAATTTAAAAAATACATATAATTATTTATTCTTAATTTATAATAATTTATTTTGAAATCACAATAATTCGTGCATATTGCAATAAAAAAAATCCTTGTATCAGGAGGATTTCCGTAAGAATATGGCTTATTGAAAGAAAATTATTAATAGGGCTGCTCTTTATTGCCCAAAACAATTGCCCCAATCAAAATTCAATTATTAAATGAATAAGATAGCTTACCCTGCTGGCTGAAGAAGATGCAAGATTTTATTTTATTTTATTTTTATTATATTTTTATTTTTTGGTTGACCTTATTGAAGTCTTTTAATAATATAGTAAATGGCACACCCACCACTCACTGTTTATTGGTCGAATTGGTACTTATTATAAGAACGTGTTGATTATTCATCAGTTTTGCTAAATAAAAAATTAAGTCTTTTTTTTTTTTCTTGACAACTTTTATAATTTTTTTCCCAATGGCATATTTAAAGCAAATTATATGTTAGGTAGGTAGTGTTACTTATAAACTTATTTGTTCGTGTTTTTGGAAAATTTGGTTTCAATCTGGTTGTGAATTTTGTTTTTTAGAAAAAGGTTGTTCGCTTTAAGGGTTTCTTGAAATACAGTCATAATAGGAATGATTTAGTTCTTGTATCGATGATTCTTCTAATTTATTGCATTAACATTTAGCACATATTGATTTTAGAACCATAAATGAAATGGTTAAATTAGATTAAAAGCTTTATTTAATAAAAATGTTTAAGTTTGCTTAATTTAGTATCTAGTGATCCTGTGAGACGTGCGTAGCATCTAAACTATGAGAGGCGAGAGAGACTATCCAACGGTCAAGATTTGTCATGTGATGTGTTGTCATGTCAATTAAAAGCTTAAAATCAATACGTCCCTCCACTTTAGTGAGCCAACAAGTGGACTTAAATTTTTTTTTTTGTTTAATTTGATAGCGGCGATATTTGAACCCATGATTTCTACCTGTTCTGATACTATGTTACCTTACGGTTGTAGCTCCACAAGCTCGAACTTGTTAGTATAGCAACTTCTATTCCTTTAAAGCTCAAATTATTTGAGATATGCTCGTTATATTATTTATTATATTCAACAAAATTCAAACTAACACATACAAACAACATGGTTAAAAAGTAAGAAATAAATCCCATCACAGAATAAAACTGGCTGTCGATCCTCCGCCTCTTGAGCTACCCATAACAAGAGGTCTGCCACACAGTCCCTCGTGACTGTTGCGACTGACTAATCTCAACCACATAGCGAGCCATGTTCACCATATATATGCACGGGAGACGGAATTTTAAGGTTACAACAATGGGTATAGTATACTCAAGGGCGTAGTTGGCGGATTCGTGGCTAGAAAGGGAACACATCCCGAATTACGATATATCATATTATTAGTCTATTACTAATTCCCTTTACAAAGAATAGTCCAAATGGTAGGAGAATAATATCAATGATCTTGAGGAATTGGTGTAGTGTATTTTTGAATGGCTGCAATAATCTTTTGTTTGTCTCTGGTTGGAAAGGCTTCTAATAGCACTCCATCTTTGTAGAAGTGGAAAAGTGGCACAACCTGCATTTTTTGGCACTAGGTCAATTTCAACTTTCATGGAAAAATAAAAGCACTTTTGGAAAAGAAAAAAAAAAGGAAAGTTGCAAAAGGGAATAACTAGACTGAAGGTCCTAGTTTGGATAGTAGTTGTTTTGATAAACTTAAAAAAGTTAATCATAGCTTGAATTTGGTATGGCTTTTAAAGGCTGATTCTGCTTTCTTTTTGCAATGAAAAGCAGACGGTGGTGTCTGGTAAAAGAAATGTGGCTTTTTTTCAGCTCACTATATGGGGTGCTTTTAGAAATTGATCGGTTTCTTTCAAAAGTTGATAATGTTTTTCCCATAATTAATTACAAAAGTTAACTACAAAGCAAGTTTTGAAATTTATATGTCGAATAGCAGGATAAAAATCACTTCTACAATCAACTTTTAAAAGTAGTTTTAGAAAGTGGATTTGGAACACCAAAATTACTAAACTAAGTCTAAAAGCTAGGATTTCTGATCCAACATGGCCAGCAAATGTTAAAGGATTAGGGAAAATGAAGTTATTGAGTTGCCCTTATCTTGCTTCGGTAATAGGCTATATTGAATTATTGACTTTGAAACAAAGTCTAAACGGCTAAATCCAACTAAGATGAAGTCGAAAACAAAGCTCACCGGAAAGAAAGAGAAAGAAATTTACCCTGATTTTGAGTCGTTCAGCAACCTCGGATTGTTCATCATACTCATCAATAACCTGCAATGTTTACAATACATAAAGGGTTATCAGAGAGTGAAACCGTATAACTTTTTTGGGTTCTTGTTCCCACCTTGTCCAGAATTGGGGATTGGAAAGATTCCTAACAATATTATTTTTTACAATCTCAACAAACTGCAAACTTGGTTTCACTGTCTTGAAGTTTCACAAGAACACACAAGCAACATAATTCAAAATAAGAAACAATGTTTCGTCCGTTGGCCTCGGATGCATATGCTCCAACAACAATAGCATTTAGTTCCAATATCTCGCGACTAGAAAGATTATTCAGACGTTGAAGTGACACATGTTGTCACTCGACTACATACAAGTTCGAAGTTTTATAGGAGTAATGAGTAAACCTGCACAAATCATGTTCACTTTCATGTTTCAAAGCCACTTGGCCTATGTAATGGATTATTATACAGAAAGCATACAAAGCAAACAAATCTAACATTGCCAAATCACAGAAAAGCAAATAACTTGAGTAAAAAAAGGTTCACAAAATTAAATGCCAAGGCAATACTCACATTATGCTTTAAGAAGATAACTTCAGCTTCCTCATCACCGGACCCCTTGCATAACTTCGTAAAGATCTGCTCTATGTACTTGCAGCTACCACAAGCTGTGCGATAGAAATCGACCACAACTAAAGATTTGGTTTCCTTTGCCTTCTCCAAAATCCTCAAGAACTCGTCATCTGTTTTAAATTCTTTAACACATTCAACTGGACAGAGTTCATCGTCTTCATCGGAGATCTCTTTGATGGTAAAGTTGGAAACACATTTGACTTCTATATTTCGAAGAACCCAACTGGATTTCACAAAATCCAACCCTGAGTGTCTTTCGGGACACGAAATTGTAGCTCTTGAACCTTCGGATTTGAGAATATTTTTTAAAGGAAAAGAGTTCGAAGCACAGGGATTAATACTTGAAAATTTTGGACCAAATTGCCCATTTGTGTATTTTCCGGCATCTATAGACGCCTTATAAGAAACAAGTCTATGGCATTGCATGATAGCACACGGTTCCCACTGATGCATAGAACAGAGAAGTAGCAAAATTAAAATTTTAGTATGTCCCAAGTATTTTTCTGTTCCTTAGAATTCCTAACCATGCCTTTCTCGTTTACTGCAAGACCCTGTCGAAATAATTCACCCCTTAGAATAATTGTAATTGTATAGTAAGAAAGTAATGGATCACGTAGAACCTTTCTGAACCTGAAATTCACAGTTTAAATTGTTTAGCAAAAAAATAATTTAAAGCAACTAAGTCAACA
Organism: Embelia ribes; assembly: GCA_001753735.1. Lineage (NCBI taxonomy): Eukaryota > Viridiplantae > Streptophyta > Magnoliopsida > Ericales > Primulaceae > Embelia > Embelia ribes. The sequence continues at coordinate 3,729 of MKEJ01049035.1, read as the reverse complement.
AAAGTAAATAAAAAAATTCAAGAGATTTGCATAAATGGTTCGATTAAGTTGCACTAAAAAAGCAAATTCCATGTTTAGCTATCAGCCTACCTACACCCGGAAACAAAAAAAGAGCCAAACTCAGGACCTTGAGAGATATACACCAAGATATAATCAACTCAGCCGGAAATCAATCACTTGCAAAATATCTACACTAAAACACAACATATTTGATGGTAAAAAGTGTAAGAAGAACAAATAAACGAATAAAATTTTATGATCAATTTTGTTGTCTAAGATGATGTTCTTCTTCTAATTAGATGAACCCAGGCCATGAAAGCTAAGGAATAAAAAATGCTACGGCGGCCATGACACATGTGGATGCACCAACCAGACCGCATCACATAATCCCTCCTGCAAATATGTATCATACTTTGATGGGTCGTGTTTACATGGAACATGCCTAAAAAACGAATTCTTCGATATTGTGTACCAAATTTCAGCAGGTAATTGGGATACTGAGTACTTTCTTGGAAACAATTTTACCAACGAACAGCAAAAACAAAAAATAGAGTACCAGACAAATCCTCATCACAAGGAAATGTTGGTATAACCAAACATGTTCGAATATTATACTAACACTTGTGTGGTGAGATCCTAGACGCTGATCTCCTCCTCAAACATGAAATAATGGACCAATGCACAAGATCTAATAACCAAGTGATATAATTTTTTAATACAATTGTTAGTACAATGTTTGTTTATATTCTTTTGTATGCATATCATTACACTTCGAACTATGATCAAGAGAGATAGCACCCTTTTCTGTCTTTTGCTTGTCTTTATTTTTACTCATGGAACTTATTAGGTCATATGCAACTGGCAATCACCAAATCCATCCCCTGGCACAACTTGGTCTCCACGGAATGGAATCGATGCTTCTTGGCTACTTATGCTCTAATTTAGAAAGTACAGACACTCCAAAATAGGTGTTGTGTCATTATCTAAAATGTATTGGACTTACATAATCCACATACACTTTGAAGTACGTGATCAGCACGCCACATGACGAATCCAAAATGCCAATTAATTATTTAAATAATGGACACGCGATTGACTCATTTTGAACTCACCACGGACACAGTAGCATTAATTTGTGACTTTTTATACTTCGTGGTGAATTCTTTTTTCACACTTGCTCGTGCATTTTGGCAACTCTGTAAAATCATGACTCAATAGTTGTTTAGTCCTTTAGTGCAATAAATGTTTTTGGGCCTTTTGATAATCATTTAAAACGCGATGCAATTAGTTAGTTGCTACTTTGTTAAAAACTCAATAATTAATACTATTGTTCATTGTTATTATTTATCTATAACATATTCTGTTTGATTCGTAATTATATATAACTCATAGAAAGGATTATAAAAAATAATAAAAAATTTTGAATCATCGCCACATCCACATTCAAAATTTATAATAGTTACCAAATCCATATCCGTATCTACATCCACAGCTGAATTTGTGCTTCTTCAGCTCTAGTACCATTTCTCTTTCTTTCTACAAATGCATACAATAAGGCTCCGTTTGGTGGATGGAGTTTTGCCAAAAGAATAAAATAAAATGAATCCCTTCACAAAAAATCATGGATCCTTAACACCAAACACTGCGTAAGGGGTTTTTGCCCTGATTTTCATTTGCATCATTGCTAACTAATCAAATGTGAATTAAAATAGCACAATTATTACCAAATACATCAAAATGCCTACATTGCTATTCTCAGATAATAAATAATAGAAAACCAAAAGAAAAGGTTTAATGATCACATCTATTACTCAAAGATTAAACTGATGGAAAACTGAATTCTGAATAATATCAATTGGAAATAAAAATAACGAAATAAAAATATCTGAAATATTGAGTTTATTTATCTTTTAGTACTTACCAATTTTCGTCGTGTTTAAATGTCTGGTGGTCTTACGGATGAGAGGGAGAGTACATTGTGATAAGCCATTTTCATTCACAAGTTTCCATTTTATCATAATAATCAAAATAAAATTTTTAAAATACTTAAAATTCTGTTGTTTCGTTTTTTGTGATCCAAATTCTTTAGAAAATTGCAATTGACACCCCCATTCTAATATACAATCCACAAACGCCTCTCATCTTTTTGTTTCTCTGAAAATAACCCCCTACTTTTATGTAACTAGTTGGAAGCACGTGTAATGCATATATGCATATGTTTTTTTCTCATGAATAAAATATAGTTGCACAATAAAGAATATATCAGCATAAATATATATGATTGCTTTAAAATTGCATTGTATTACTAACTTGTAAAAACTATAGTAAAAATTTGTGTTACCGAGCATGCGTACTCATTGTCCAGGGAATTAATGCAATCATAATCCATTGAAATTTTTTAAAATACAACAGAAATAGTGAAAATACTAAAGAAATTGCTTTTGAAAAAAAATATTTAGAAAATACTATGCCTCGATAGAAAAATTATGATTATATTTATCTTCATCTCTTTTTTATTGTCACTTTCTTGAATTATGAAGTATTTGAGAAAATTGTATGAATAATTTTACTTCAGAGTCATTACCATCAACTTGTAATTTATAATTATTTCCATCCAGATGTATTTTATTAATAATAAATTGTCAACCTTTATGTTGCACTCTATTTATGAAAATAATCAACAAATGAGCATACGATAGACTTTTTTTTCTAAAGTTCTATGACATACATGAGTTGCTACACAATCAAATTTATTAATTTTTAATAGTTGATCTTTCAATGCTTGTAACTTTACTTGAAAAACCCATGCTTTCAGATTAGAGATTATATTATTTGACTATCCTTAAATAAAGTTTCAACCTCCTCATTATCAAGATTGCAAGTCATGGTAGTTAAGAAGTTAGGTTTCTATTGTGTGTTGACTAAAATAAATGTTTCTAATTATCATCACATGCCTCTATGGTAGCCTACAAACGATACAGAAAACACGATTATTTTGCCCACCAATATTTTTATTTTTATTTTTGTTGGAGAGATTACGCATTAAAGGCACAATCCATATACGTGCACAAGAGGCCAACAAATAACTTTTGGAACTCATACTCATTTAAAAGGCTAATCCAATAAGGTAGTGAGCTCTTGTATTTTTTTGCTTTATTCCTAAGTTATGTGATATCAACCATGCAAAAAAAACTCCACGGGCATATGACCACATTGAACTATCCCTTAATTTTAAACTTGTATTCTCCAGCCATACTGCGTCCATCCCATAACTTTGATATCCTACCACATGACTCAGATGGTAACTCTAAATGATTTGCCACATGAATTCGATGGTACATCCACCCGCCTTGCCACGTTTGCACCTATGACTCTGCGCTTTTTCATACAACCATAAATGCTACCTTATGGAAAGTTTTTGCATAGTATTGTTAGCCTTTGGCTCATACACAGCTTGTTGGGGGAGATTACACATTAATAAGTGGACAACTCACACGTGTACACCGAAGACCATTATATATTCATACGTGGAACTCATACCAAATTAAAAATTTAAGCCCGATTAGGTGCGAAGCCCATTAATGTATATTTTGTCTCTCTTGTTGTATTCTTAAATGATATGAAATCATGTGCTTCCAACAATATGTTCTCCCCTCTGAGCACAATATAAATTAATTCTTGATAAAATTTCGTTTCAAAATCTGATTGTTTACTTTGAAAAAATCTAAC
>MKEJ01049031.1:0-10201 GCA_001753735.1 Embelia ribes | reverse complement strand
AACTTCTTCTTCTTCTTCTTCTTCTTCTTCTTCTTCTTCTTATTTATCTTCCAAAAAAGCTACAAGCTTAGAAAAAATTAAAAGAAAAATAAAAAAAAGTTGTAATTGGTCATTAATACTTGAAGAGGTTCCGATGCAACTCTTAATACTTAATGCATAGTACCCGCTTGTAAGTGTTAACTAGGGGTATCTAAACGGTCCGCGACCGGCCCATGGCTAGTCCAATCAATTGGGCTATAGGCCGGCCAGTAACCCATTCGGGCCGGGCCGGGCCGGGCCGTGGTCTGTCCATTTACAAATGGGCAGACTAAGGGCTGACAATTTTAAAATTTTGAGCTTGCGTGACTTTTAGGCCTATTTAAAAACCCGCGGGCCAGGCCAAAAAGTCCGGGCATATTTTAATATATAGTATTATTAAACATGCATCTTATGAAAATTTGTACTTATACTTATTTTTTATCCTTAATTTATATATTTTAAAATCTACCAATAAAAATAATAATTTTCTTTTAATCATCGTCAGTTTTATTTCAAAGATAAATGAATTTTTTTTAAAAAAATCTATTATTTGAAATAAACCATTAATTCTTGAAAAAATCTTAACCTTAATTTTAAAAACGAACTTTAATCTTAATTTTTCAAAAAGAACCTTAACTCCATTTATCAGGAAAAAAAAACCCTAACTTCTAAAATATTTAGACTCATATTTATCTACTTTTTAATTAAAAAATTAAGTCACAGGTCAACCCTTCACTATTTAAAATATTGTCATCTTACTATATATAGAGTAGTAGATTAAGAATTTTTAGCTTGTGTTACTAGCCTAGAAAACAAAGGTTATCATTACCTGTTCGTCAATTACTATAAAAAATTACTCTGGTTGCCATCATTTTTGTCACACTTGTAGTAGAATGATACACCATAAATGTATTCTTACATATGTATGAATATTTACTAGACCATTAAAATAAGATCACTATCTTCTACATGTAATACTTCCTTATGTTACTATTTTCATTACTACGGTTACTCCTTTTTTTTCTTTTTCTTTTTTTTTCCTGCAAGGGTTACTTGTTAGTTAAAAGAAAATTATTAGCTTATAAAAGAGTCATACAACATAGACAATGGGAAAAAAAATCAAATGAAGCTTATTAGTAATTAAAATCTCATAGAGATTTTATGGTAGAAAGATGTGAAATGGTTATCATTGGTCACTATGTCTAGAATTTGTAATAAAGTTAATATTCCTTACTCTTATTAATGTTTGGACATATAATTACTAGCTTAGGAACTATTGATATTACTATATCGTATGTCTAGATTCCGATAATCCTCCATTTGCCCCTCCACTTTAACTCCCGTTGTCAATTACTTTTATGTACAATGATTGCATCCATCAAGTCAATAACCATATTATATCCATTAGTCTATTGAGACACATAATGGGACGTACTAAGCGTACATTTGTTAAAACACCAAATTAATGGGTTACATTCTATTCTTTTAGAACGCTGACATGAGTGGGTATATCCGTTTTAGTCCAAAGTGGTAAGATGATACTCGCTAAGATCTCCGTCGTATTCCACTTTTATTGCCGATGGCAAATTGCATATATTCATTTGATAGGTGGCCTCAAAGTAAAGACATTGCCAAAAGCCAAATAATCTTAACATCACATGGCATCAACCACATGAGACAGTTCAATTGGTTATTATCATCTTCGTCATATTTGTAGTAGAACAATGCAACATAAATAGGTTACTACATATAAATGCTCACTTTCAAATTGTATGAACTGGGGTTACAGTCTCATACAGAACATGTTACCATTTTACGAAATATGGTTACTATAATGAGACATTCATATTAACATTTTTCTGATTTTTAAAACAAACATATTGGTGCAACTATTACATTGATCTTTATCTTTTATCTTATTCACGTATAGAATGTTGCGTACAAGTCATTAGAAAAAGAATTACTATCACAAACTGTACTACCTATCAAAGTATGTATAACGATTATTCATAAAATTATTCCCAACAGAATAACTAAATATGGTACTATACACATTTAGCTACCAAAGCTAAAAAACATTCTACAACAGTATCTCTATTGCTATAGTACAGTAGCTAAATTTAAAGACCAAAGGTTTTGGATTAATAAATTTGGTTATACGTACTTATCATTATTCACTACGTTATATACTATTTTAATCAATTTATTATATATATATATTAAAAATATATTATATATACATTATAATATATATTATATTATATATATACAATTTACATACATACATACATATATATTAAATTATATTATATTTATTATACGTAAATAATATTATATTATGATATGTATTTTACATACATATTAATGATACTATATATATAATATTAAATAAGTTTCTATAAATGGCCTTTGATAAAACTTAGATTAAAATTTTTTTAATAAAATTTTGATTCAATCTAATTATTTTATTATTTAGCTACTAAAAATAGCTATACTACTGTGCAATTTTACTATTTATTGGGTTTCTATATCATAGTACCCTAAATATAGAGACCCAAATTTATTGACTCTGCTGGGAATGCTCTAATACTTTATTAGGTTACTATTGTGTTGAAAACATACATGCGTAAAACTTCATTAGCTTACTAATAATGACTCCATGTGTACCGATCACATTGTTTTTAAATCGTCCATGCCGGATTATTTTGATTTTAATCTTTTCTATATCACATTTTACAATATTATCATCTTAGTATTATATAAAGGGTTACTTCAAAAAAAGTTCTTTTTTTTTTTTTTTACTATCTTCAGAATGCTAACTCACCATTGCGTGTATATTGGTCACTATTAAAAAATACAGATTGTTACTATTCATATTGTTATCTTTTTTTCTTTTCTTTTTCTTTTTGTTAATCATTCAAATTGTTATTTTAATTAAATGCATGCTTGTTAGTTGTTAGAATTTAAAAAAAAAATTATTGAGAAATACTTTGATAGAAATAGATTACAATAAATAACATGGATAATCAAAAAGAGGTTACTTAACACATTAGCCCAGGTTACCAAAGTGTAATGTTGGGTTACTTAACACATTAGCCCAGGTTACTTAATACTTTGCTGGCCGTTGATGGTGGCTGAGGTTAGCCACCGGAAGTAGATCTCCGGTGGCCGGCGACAAGTGAATAGGGCGAGGTTCTAGTCGGCAATAATTTTGGACCGATAATTTTGGACCATATAAGCATTATTTGGCAAATTAATTGGCTAAAAATCATTCTTGTATCTACAGCAAAAAGTCTTTCTCATACCAGACTTACAACCATAATTGGAACCCTAGCTTTCACGGTCTTAGTGGTGGGTCAAGTGTGGTCCATTTCTATCACCATTTTATCATTTATGGCTCTTTTTTTCTAGTGGCTTAAAAAAGCTCAATAATGTATTGTATCTGTATTGTGTATCCATTTTATGTATTTCAATAATGTGTAACTATTTAATTCGCAAAATATAGAGGATTTGCAGCAGTAATGTTCCCCTTGACGGAACTACTATTCATGTCCATTTCTGATTTAAGTTCAAGTGTTTTGGTACAAGTACAAGCTTTGTTTTTCAGTCTATATTTTAATATTTGATTTATATGAATTAAAATTTAGGGATTATAAATAGAATTTAGGACACACACACTGGTGCTCTGATGGGAGTTAAATATGTGGATAACAATATATTAATATTTTTAAGGAGAAAAAGATATTATCACGAATGACTTCTGGTTATGCATCTAAAATTATATGGAAAAAAAAAACGGATTTAATTAAACTTCCCACTAAATTATTCGTTAGAAAAGTTAGCCTTATAAAAGAATAATATCATCGCAGAAGGGGACATGTGCATGTCATGGGTGACAACCCACTTCAACCTACTACCACCAGGGACAAAGAAATTATTTATTTTTTTATATTGTTTAATAATTCAAATAAAGTATTTTATACTCTTGCTTAACTGCTTAAGTGATTAAAAAGTCTACTTAAGCACTAAACTTTTCCATGCATGCAGGGAGACTAGTTTGGGGCCTGGGATTAAGGATTTCTAATAAATTTTCATTGAAGAATGCTTCAATAACACTCTTCATAGTTACATCTGCTTTAAGTTAAATCTGACAATTGAGACTTAAAAACATATATTATATCATAATAATTGGACCCATTTTAAAATTGATCTAATAATTGGCAGTATAGTTGGAGAGAAATCCAATTAAAATTTAATAGATGCACCCTTTTCTCTTATGATATTATAAGTAATTAGATAAATAATATGAGACTCAACTTCAAAATTAGTTAGCTATATTAAAAGAATATAAGTAATTACAAACTTAGTTACATATATTAAAATAAAATAACTTTTGTAACACTGATTAATTTTGTGAATTTCTTAGTAGTATGAGAAACAAAAGGTTTACATTCGGAAGCGGTTTCAGGAGAAACTGATTTTCTAATTTAAATCGAGTTTCCTAGTTACTATCGTATCACCATAGATAGAAGGACATAAAATGAAGAAATTTTAAAAAGAAAAAGTAATTACTAGGGATATATAGTAAATAATTTTTTGTCTAATTATTCTTATGACCGGTGATCCAAAATTCTTAAAATTTGCCCAATAATCCAACAAATATGCAAAAAGTTTGGAATCAAGGGATAGTCAAAAACTTACAATTTGTTCAACAAACGAATGATAAGTGATTTTTCATACCCCGATCTTATTTTAAGGGAAATTTGATAAAGCAATCCATCTATGTATGTTATTTTTACTATTATATCGGGAGTTACTCCATTTATTGCTTGAACCTTTCAGTTTAGCTGAGGATAAGAATGTGTCCTTTTGCTGCTCAACTATTAACATTCGGGATATATGTTCAATCTAGTCTATGTTCTACTGACCGGTTGACTTGTTGCTCTTTATAAGAAAAAAAAAAAAAAATAGTCAAAAACCTACAATTTGTTTGATCGTAGTCTTCAAGATTTTTTCTATTGACGAAAAAGTTTGTTTAAATTTTTTAGCATATTTAAAATAAAATAATACAATTTTATTTTAAAAATAGAGAAGTCAAATATAGTCAAATTTTTAACAAGAAAGATAAAAAATTGAGACTAAAAGCTGCAACCGTTTAAAGTTTCTTGCTTTTTAAGTTCAATATGTAAAAAAACTTAGCTTAAAAAATTGAATTCAAAATCTAACAGCTAACTTGAATTCAAAATTTAACAGCTAAACTGAATTCAAAATTTAAGGAAGAAAAGACGGAGAATTTAAGATGGTGCCATGTGGTGGAAAATGTCTCTAAAATATCAATTTTGGTGCAATGGTGATGGTAAATTTTGGGCCTCAAAAACATAGTCTGGTATATGCAATTAAAAAAAAAAATTCTCAGAATTTATAAATTTTAGATTCTGTGTTTTGTGATCCAATTCCTTACTATGTAACTAGTTTTGTTATGGAATATATCTCATCAATGTTTCAGCTTAAGACTATTATCTCTGCCCATGATCTTTCTCTTTTAGTATTCAACTATTTTCAGAAATTTAAGGCTCGAAAGCACATTTTACGCATGTAACGTAAACCACAAATTAGGCAATTGTCTTTGACATGTTTGCTAAGTTCTTGGCAATTTTGTGGCTACTAAAGGGGACGAAACGGGAGCAAGAAAATGATTTATTATGCAAATAAATTTGAGATCTTATAACATTATCCTACTTTTATTTGCTGTTATGAGAAACAATGTGGTATTTGTCAAACAAGTGATAACCTAATAATAGACTTAATTTGTTGGAAAAGATGAAATTGTACATAAATTTAGGAATAACATTGTAACCAATATTTTTGACTGGGTTTTCGTACTTTTGTTTTTTGGAAATGAACGGGTTTTCATAAAAAGTCTTTTCTTCATCAAATAGAAAAAGTATAAAGTCTTTAAAATCAGCACCAAAATGTTTCTGAAACTATCCTTCAAAGGGAATAGCAGATTTTTGAGAAACATTACCAAATGCCTTTATCTTCTTCTCTTGAAAGAATAACTCATAAAACGTTTTGCCAAAATTACCTTAAATCAGTACCTCACAAAGTTTTGGCATATTTTAGTGAACATCAGTATTCATAATATGACAAATAGAAAAGAGACGATTTCTAATGCCAACAAAAAATTTAAAAATTAAATATCCATCTTATTTGTCAAGTTTTGAATATTCTCTACACCAAAATAATACAAACTTGTTTCGAAACTCTTCCTCAAAAATTACACTTTGCCCCACAATTATAACCCAAGTATGATTTTGTTGCATAAGGACCATATAATTCTTACTTAATTTATAACCTGATATTATGTTATATAAAAGAAATATTATTATATTTTAAGAACAGTGTATTATATTCATCTACAATAATTTTTTTAAAAACAAATTATAAATAAAACTATTCAAAAGACAATATTCTAAGGGGAATTTTTGTAATTTTTAAATTATTTATGACAAATAATCTTATTTTTACTTTGTCCCTGGAAAATTTGCGGGCAAAGTGCAATGGCCACAAAACCTCAAGAGGGCACAGTGCAATTTTATAGACCTCATAGGGTATTCTGCAATTATCAGAAACGTCATAGGGGCAAAGTGTAATTTACCCTAAAGTTTAAGATGTAAAGCCTTCAAGGCCCTTTCACTAGAGAATAAAAAATATAATTTAAGATAGCAAACCATCAAGGCCATATTGAGATTCAATATATATATATATATATATATAGTGACCCTAATGGGGAAATTCACTGTTGATTGGGTCTCTCTAGTCTAGAGATCCAAATTTAGAGACAAAAAAATAAACACTGGGAATGCTCTAAGAGAATGATGTAGGACAAAAATGTGCAAGCCATAGGCTTTCATCCGAAAGGCGGACCTACCATCTGGACGATCAACACTAGAATTTTTGTCTGGACGATCCTCTCGGGCGACAGCTTTTTACTCGTATTAGTATTTGTTTCCTTTAACTTCACAGATATTATTTCATTCATTTTTCTATTTGTTGCTTCCTAGTAGGTTATGTTTATTCCATTACTAAGATGTCACCATGCCTCGTATGCGGAATTGTGCAGATGGCCGTGTTTTCGTTAATCGTTTGGTTCTCTATCGAGAAACATGCTAGGTTTTAGTATCTATCTTTATCCATGTAATATTTAATTAACGAGTGTCTTATTTAAGACACTTAACTAAAACAACATCAATCCAGCGAGTCTGAGCGGTCGAAATTAAGGTGACATTAGCAAGTTCTTGCTAATATCGACAACTTTGCGATAGCTTCATTTATTGCTTTTAAACATAACTTAAAAGAGTTAATTATAAAGGACAAATCTAAACCAATGAATGTGGATTTTTAGAACTTGTGGATCATGCTAAATATTCACACTTATAATGTTTTTTTATATAACGACTTTCCTCAACATTACTTTTCTTGGCTATTTTCGTAAGCCCAACAAGAGCAATTAAAGATTATAGAAGAATTAGAAACACTTTTTAATCGACAACGTAATCGAAAGCTAGTGTTACTTATTTTCTTGCAAATTTTATTTGTGGTTTTAATTTCAATACTTTGATTCAACTGTATTGATTTTAGCCAAAAGCCTATAAAATTAGTTTGATTAATTGACAAAATCTCGACCAAAACACAAGTTAAGCCACTTTCCATTAGACTTCTATATTTGGCTAACACTTTCCAAAGTAAAATAATTTAAAGGGATTGAAAGGTATATATATAAGATCAAATTACTCATAGCTATAAATACACGTACGTACCAGTAAAGAACTGAAACGTGGCAACGGTGTGCTAATACGATATGTAGTATAAGTAGTCATTTATGCACTCACAAAATTTTAAGAATATACTATCATAATAAGGGTCTCAAATCAACCTAGTCTACTATGGGCAGAATTTTACTGGATCAAGAGGACTTCTTTAAAATTAAATTGGAGTCCACTTTAATTAAATTCACACAATTGTATCGATTTTAAATTTGATACAACAAATGATACTTAAACAATAGCTTATATCTCCATTGCCGAATCATTTAAAAAGGATTCAACCGCGTATATTTAATCAAAATATGCTTCAATTGAATTTTAAGAATAAATTTTTCTTACATGAAGTTAACTAGGAATTCCGTTACATATAAACGTTAAGAAATCGACACATAAAAAATAAATTATTTTTTTCAATTTTTATATGCTAAGATTTATTTTATATTTCCTTGTATTTGTCTATATATGAATGAACGTATATATACTATATTCTAATTGCTTTTGGGGATAATCCGTGCACCCAAGTCAACCACAGGTTAAATATTTTTCACAAAAAATGGATGACATAATGTAATCCTTTGCTTGTGAACCTTTTAAAATGCCAGATCAAATCAATGCAAATCATATTTAGAAGTGACTTTAATCAAAACAAGATTTGAATACTTTTTGCAGGTTTCAAAATTCACATCAAGGACTTCAAAACTTTTTAAACAAGACATCGAAGGCAATATCTCGAGTTATTTTTATCTTGTCACATATACAATGTAAATTATAAATGGTTGAATTTGCGCATGAGCCAGAGAGTGCCAAAGGATGATACAAAACCCTATAAATTACTAATTCAATTTTTTTGTTTGAACCAAACCAAATGCAAAGAATACAATGACAAGACCAAGCTACGGCTAATAAGACGAATAACTACTTTTTGAACTGTCAATATGTGCATAAAATAGACTTTATATTTATTGTAACAACAAATAAAGGCATTATTTCACTAAGGATTTGTTAAGACTAACAAATCTGAGCTGTTGATGATCTGTGCTAAGTATATCTCACGCGTACGTGAGTGCAATATATGCAAGGAGCATCGTGTGATCTCTTAAAAAGTATGTGCATATCTTGCTTTTCTAATAGGCCATTTTAGAGCAATCGTATGATCTCTTAATAAGTACGTCCGTTACCCACTCATATAATCCTGGTTCAACGTAAGATTTGGTCCTCATCTTACTTTATCGATTTCTGATTTGTCCTCTGAGATGGTTCCGAATGCATGTTTTTCTTCACTTTTTCTTGAATATACATTTTTTTTACTTTATTATTATCTTTGGTGACGAATATAATAGCACATAAGATATGGTCAACTGTAATTCTAGTATTTAACGTTAATCCTTGGGAGTTTGATCAGCTACAAATCACTTCGTGATTTGGTTGATTTAGTTTACGCGGCTCTCAAAATTGGTTGATTTATTCAAATATTTGAAGTTTGTTTCCAATTAACAAAACTTATCAAACCAATAACAAGGCTTTTTCATAATTATCCAAGATATTAAAAAGATCATTACATCTAAACAAAAATTATGATCACGACCAAAAACATTGCAAACTGTCTTCTGTCATGATAATCATAATATGGGTTATTAATGTATATATCTTCTCGTTATTGTCAAAAAATAAAAAAAAAACTTTGCTATAACGACATGGGTATATTTGAGTTTGATTATATGATTTTGTGGTCTTTTTCAATATTTACAAAAATAAAAAAATAAAAATTACAATGTTTTCTAGGACGTAATCTCATTATATTGTGGAACTATTCGATTCAAGTGGCACGTGCTCGTGATATTCTTGATTGTTCCTCCATAGATCCTATTGATAGAATTCTAGCTGTGTTTCCAAGTATTGAAGTACTAGCGGAAAACTAACTATCTAGATCTTTGCGGAAAAATAAGTCCTCTAGTGGTCCTCCATCCAAAATAAGGGACGATTGTTCATCAAATATTTCACCGGCTCCGAGAGAGGACCCAACTGAAAGTTGTTCAAATAATCGATATTTTCCAAACTATTTGTTTCGTTAAAAGTCTCAACATTTGAAAGAGTACTCTTGCTATTCTCTAGTGTTTCTTTTGAAGGGAATATTGGTACGTTTTTCTTGTTGGAAGTGCAAAAAATTTATTTCTGAACAAAATTTACAAACCATAAACAAAATATTACAAATTTTGTACAACACCATACATTTTCTATCTCTCTGTTTCTGTTTCTCTTTCTCTTATTGGTGTGTCTAAATAAGCAGCCAAACATGCCTTTTTATAGGCTTACAACAATGTGATTCATGTCCTAGTTAGGTGTGAAATAAATGCAAT
>MKEJ01049027.1:0-18554 GCA_001753735.1 Embelia ribes | reverse complement strand
TTGAATTTCAATATGGTTTGGAATTTCAGTTGTTTAAAAACTTTATTCAAGTTGGTTTTGTTTCATTAATAAATGGTTTGTATAAATTGCACTTGGGTTATTCTTATGAGCATAGTTTATTTACCCTACATAATGATGTTGGTATTAAAAGAAATAAATTTTATGAAACCTCTTCAATATTATGTCACAAGAGATTAGATCAAATATCAAAACAAAGAATTAAAAGATTGGTTAATTATGGAGTTCTAAAGACTCTTGATTTTTCTAACTTTGGTTTTTGTGTGGGTTGTATAAAGGGAAAGCAAACCACCAAGACCAAAAAGAGTGTCAAAAGGAGTAATGAGATTCTTGAAATTATACACATAGAAATTTGTAGACCTTTTCTACTTTGTACTAATGGTTAGAGATATTTTATCTCATTCATTGATGACCACACATATCTCTATCTATTATTTCATAAGTAAAAAGCATTAGATGTCTTTAAAATATTCAAAATAGAAGTAGAGAGACAAAATGAAAAAAAAATTAAAATCGTGAGATCAGACAGGAGTGGAGAGTACTATGATAAGTACATAGAGTTAGGTCAAATGAAGTGCCCATTAATAGATTATTTAAGGAATGAGAGCATTGTTGCCCAATATACTCTAACTAGTTCACCTCAAGAAAATGGTGTAGTCAATAAGTGAAACTGTACTTTTATGGAAATGGTTAGAAGTATGATCAATCAATCTACTCTTCTATTGTCAATATGAGCTGAAGCCTTAAAAGTTGTAGTGTATATTCTAAATAAAGTTTCATCTAAAACTCCTTTTGAGTTGTAAAAATGATGAAAACCTAGTTTAAATCATTAGAGTTGTGTAGCTGAAATTAGAGTGCATAATCCACAATTAAAGAAATTAGATCCAAGGACAATCAGTAAGCATTTCATAGGATATGCTGAAAAATCAAAAGGTTGTATATTTTATTGTCCCTTTCATTCACCAAAATTTGTTGAGGAACACAATGTTAGAGGAATTTTGTTCATCACGTTATTGAGTAGGAGGAATTACAATATACACAAAAAATCTCCATTTATATAGGCATTTTGATTGTTTCTTAAGAATATCAACTAGATAGTTGTGATGAACCAATGCAGGATCAATTTCCACCTCAACAAGAGCATATTAACATTGAACCTATTGCTCAACCAAATGTAGCTGACGCTACAAGTTTAAGAAAATCCTCGAGAGAAAGAAGGTCGACCATTTTTTACGATTACTATGTATCTGTCATTGAGTCTGATTTTGATGTTGGACATAAAATGATCTTGTATCATTTTCACAAGTCATAAATGGGAAAATTTCTCAGCTTTGGTATAATTTCATAAGTGAAGAAATGGAATCAATAGCTAAAAATCAAGTTTGCGAAATCGTTGAATTACTTAAAAGAGTCAACATGGTAGGTTGTAAGTGGATTTATACGACTAAAAGGGACTCAAATGATAATGTTGAAAAATATAAAGATAAACTTGTTGCCAAAGTTTTTACTCAAATGAAAGGCATAGATTATGGAAAGACATTTTCACCAGTATCCAAAAAGGATTCTTTTAGGATAGTCATGGCATTAGTAGCTCATTTTGAATTTTCTCATCGACGTGAAAATGACATTCTTAAATAGAGAACTAGAAGAAGAGGTGTACATGTTTCAACCTGAAGGATTTTGTTCCAGTAAAAACAATCATTTGGTTTGTAAGTTAAAGAAATTCATGTATGGGTTGAAACAAGCCTCCTATCAATGGTACTTAATATTTCACAATATAATTACCTCATTTGGTTTTGTGGAAAATATTATTGATAATTGCATATACCTTAAGGTCAGAAGAAGCAAGTTCATAATTTTAATTCTTATGTGGATGACATACTACTTGCAACTAATGATCATGGGTTGTTACATGATATTAAGACATTTCTTTCTAAAAATTTTGAAGTAGAGGATTTAGGTGAAGCCTTTTTATATCATAGGCATTGAGATTTATCGATATAAACACCAAAAGAAACTAAGTCTCTCTCATAAAGCCTGCATTGAAAATATTTTAAAAAGATATAAGATGAGTCAATGTACACCTAATGTTGCACCTATAATGAAAGATAACAAGTTCTCACTTGATCAATGTCCAAAACATAATTTGGAAAGTAAACAGATAGAAAATATTCCATATACTTTTGTGGTTAGTAGTAAGATGTAGCATCAGACCCGATATAGTGTTTACAGTTGGAATGTTAAGAAAATATCAAAGTAATCTTGGCATGGAACATTGGAAAGCTGCAAAAAAAAGTTTTAAGATACTTACAAGGAACCAATGGGTACATGCTCACCTACAATCATCTAGACAACCTATAAATAATTGGCTATTCAGTCTCTGATTTTACAAGATATTTAGACTCACGAAAATCCCTCTTTGGGTATGTCTATTTATTGGTTGGAGGAGTTATATCTTGGAGAATGGCATCGCCAATGATGAAGGCAAAATCCATAGCTTGTTTTGACGTTACTTCACATGCCAAGTGGTTAAAAAAATTTATTATAGGACTTCGTATTGTGGACTCTATATTAAGACCAATAAAGATTTTCTGTGACAACTCAGCAGCAATGTTCTTTTTAAAGAACAATAAATTAGGAAATAACTCCAAACAAATTGATGTCAAGTATCTCTCTGTTAGAGATGAAATCAAAAGCAACAAGTAGTCATTGAGTACACCGGTGCACACTCAATGATTGTTGATCCCATAACAAAAGCACTTACAATAAAGATCTACTCAAGTCATGTTGATAGTATAAGATTGGCTAGTTTGTTTTCTACTTAAATTGTTGTGTTGGGATTTTATTTCATGAAATAAAGTTAAGTTTATTTGTGCACAAGGAGGTATTTGTGTTTCTAATGTAAAGTCTATTGTGACTTTTGAGACCCTGAATGAGTTGTAGGAAGTCTAAAGTTTGTTTTCTTTCATTAAAAGTCACTTTGTGTGATACATGTAAGAAGTTATAAAAGAAGAAATATTTGCATGACCGCCACGATCCCATTGTTAGCTTTCTTTGTTTAGAAAATAGAGTTCCTATCCATAGCCATATCAAGTTAAACAATCACTTAAAATTGTAACATACGTGCCAAATGGGAGATTGCTAGACTAATTCATATTCGTGGCACTAGTTAGAATTTGTTATTCTTGAATAAGTTAAGATAATGATATAGAATCAAATAGCAACATGTAGTCATTGAGTACACCGGTACACGCTCAATGATTGTTAATCCCATGACAAAATACTTACAGTAAAGATCTACTCTAGTAATGTAGATAGTATCTGATTGACTAATTCCTTTTCTATTTAAATTGTTGTGTTTGGATTTTATTTCAAGAAAAAAAATTAAGTTTATTTGTGCACAGTAAAGTATTTATTTTTTGATGTACAATCCGTTGTTTTCTTTAATTGATGATTACTTTGTGTGATACATGTGAGGAATAATAAAAGACGAAATTTTTGCATGACCACAATGATCCTATTGTTATCTTTATTTGTTTAGAAAATGAAATTCCTATTCATGGTCATGTCAAGTTAAACAATCACATAAAGTTATAACATATTTATGACACTAGTTAAATTTTGTTATTATTGAATAAGTCAAGATAATGATAATGAAATAAAAGTTTAATAGAAACATATTTAAATATTTGATTTGTTACAACAAACCTATCTTAATGATAGATAGTTGATATATATGGATTGAGTTTTGACTTTGCTTACAAATAAGAGTATTCCTATGTCAGAATACATACCAAAAAATATACAGATAAGCAAACGTCAAAAAACCATTCGTAGGAGTAGCTTTTTAAATTCAATAATAGCTTGAACAATAGCGTACGGAAGTTAAATTGATTTATGTAATATTATTTAAATTGCTTACAGCCTCATTTACATGCCCTGCATTTGAAGCTTTTAACCCAAAAATTACCCAAATTCCACCACTAATTAAAAGTACTAAACTTATTAATTAAACTTATCGGCATTTTGTCAAAACAAGAAAAGAAAAAGTTATCCGCATATATGCCTGTAGACCTTCCACTATAAATTTCTGAGTGGTGAATAATCTTATCTTGAGCTATAAAACATTAGTCTAACTTTTAATTTACCTATTACGCAGCACATGCCACAGAAAGTGAAGTTGAAAGAAATTACAAAAACCTAATTTTTGGATATTTTTTTCTACTACCAAAAGCAAAATTTACAAGGGTAATTATTAACAAGGGGGCGAAACCATCCCTTCACAATACGAGCTAGTATTTCTTACAAAAACGGGGTGTGGAGTAAAAAAAAAAAGGCTGCACCGCCCAAAAGAAGTATGTTCATCGTATATAACTTGCGAAGCCAAGCTATTAGCCGCAACTTAGCTACCCTATAGAGCCAATACGTTTGAATCGGAAAATTGTGTGATGAGAACCCTGACCTGTGACAACAATGTGTGTAGAGTCCGCAACTCATGCCACATTCTATACATCATATGAAATATATAATAAATGGAAAATCTATCTCGGTGCAAATATTAGAAAATTTTTCCTGCTATGCAAGATATGAATATACACATGCCCAGTTGCGTCATTAAAGTTGGTATAGCAAATGTATTGTCGATGACTGAGAGTTTCGAATTCTAGACTATTGAGGCTCTCGCAGTTAATATTGAGTTTGAGCCTGTTACAGAGGGCTTGCTACCAATCCAAAAGAGGTGTCCATAGGTTCGGGGGGTAAAACTCTTCCAAGTAAATGGAACAACGCTTAGTAGCAAAAGAAGCATGGAATCGTATAAATGTTATCGAATGATAAGGCGGAGGCGATCATTTTATTAGGAGTGGACTAGGTCCGTGCAATAAGAGAGGTGTGAGCAGGAGGGAATTAAGGCCGCTACTAATCCATCCAAGACCAAAAACCAAATAAAAGAAGATAAATATTGCTAATCATTAGATCCATATATCACATTTTAATAAATTAATATAAGGAAATGCTACTTATTCAATTTCAAATTAATGCAATAACTTATTAGCAATAATTAACAAGTTTGGTAAATTCTCAAGCATCATTATTAGTTCACCTCCATGGTGGGTGAGGCATGTAGAAGGCATGCATTATACCAACTTTTCCATTATGATGAACTTAAGAGACCCTCCATAATTTTACTAGTGGAAAGCTTGTGCAATCCATAAACTTTTTTTGGGGGGGAAAAAAAATTCATAATATTTAATTCAAACAAACGGATAAAAGAAGATATACATTACATATTTTGAGTGGGAAATGGGAATGTGTGATGCTTATGTTTTCCACACATTCTTGAATTATATATTGCAACCATCAAATAATTAATTTAAAGTAGTTCACCACAGATAGAGCTCCGGCCACTAATTATGTTTATTAGTTAAGTCATTATCACTTTATCACGTTTTGATTTTTCTCGCCTAAATTATCAAAAAGTTACTCAGTGTGGGTGTGGCAATTGATTGTTAAAAGTTGAATAAATTGTTATATTTTTTTACTTTAGGCTGCTTCCACCACACGTCTCATAATTAAATATGTAAGCACACTAGGAGAGAGTCATGTATATATTGTTTCCAAATTTAATAAAATATTGGCAGTGTCTGTACGAGTTACTTGCGATCAAGTTTGTAAGATGTGCTTTCACATGATTATCATGAACAATATAGCTAAATCAGTAATTTTATCAAAATAAAATTAAAAAAAGCTAAATTTTTATAATTATTCCATGCCCCTTGGGAGGGGGTTCCCTGCGATTTATGTCGCATTTGTCATTTTCTTTTCTATGTTTTGCTCCGGCATTTTGCCTTCATATACCCAAAAAAAATGACACAACTTTCTTGGGCGCAAGCATATTAACGACACTGTGTAAAGATATGTGCATCATCTCTTCGTTTTCAATTTATGTATATACTATTCAAGTGTTCTTACGTGTGATTAGTATTTAGTTAAGCACGATCAGAGAGGTGTTTTCGGGTGCCATATCAAGCAAACCCTTAACTTTTTTGGTACAATGGGAGGCCATAGGCCCATAGCCGGGGAGGGTATACGTGTACCCTATTGATTTATTCATAAAAGATTCAACATAAATTAGAAGGGAAATTTATAATTTTTATTACTATTATTATTATTTAAAAGATAAGTTCCCAATTAAGTATTCATTGTTCAGTGTGAAAAGCCAAATATTCCTTGATCGCCTATGCCATTTGTATAAGTTTAATCAACTTAAGGGGGAGAGAGAGTACTCGAAAGCTATTCAAAAGCACAAGCCTCAAACAAATGAAAGGACAAATCACGAGTATTTAAATGAGACAATGAAGAGAAAGTAGAGTAAGAATAAAGAGTCATTGACGCATTAAAATGTATATAATAAGTAGTTATTTTATATGTTTTAAGTTGTTTATATAGTATTTAGTATATGAATTTTGTTATATTTCAGTATATGTATTTGTATGTAATTTACAGAATTATAGCGTAAAATGAGATGATTTAAAGGCTAATTAAGAGATACTCTATGAGTTATAAGAAAAAGATTATGTATGTACAATGATTTGAAGCTCTAAAATTGAAAAGAAAGAGTTTTGATAAGTTTTGAGCAAATGATTTAATCATTCGTTTGTTGAAAATATTTCATACATCAAAAAACTGAGTTTTGATGAATTCATGTGGAGTTCAGGAAAATATTTTCCCATCAAATTAGGTATGATTGGAAAGTTGTCGAATTATCTTTTTAAACGGTGCTTAATTTTGAGTTTTCTAGAAAAAAAGTTATGATTTTTTGTTAGCTTATGCTACTTTGTAAGCCATCATTGAAATTATACATTATTCATCTAGGTCCCTGTATAGGTTATATATACTTGATGTATATATTCATTATAATCAATCAATATAGTTCCTTTGGCTTAAAATTATTGACATGATACCAGAGCCGTCGATCTCTGATCAAATAAAAAAGCCCTAAGCCTACTCCTTGCTTATTGCCAAGTTGTCACACCATTTGCCCACTGCCAAGCCGTCGGTGCACTTTGCCGCCGGTGCATTTCATCACCGGGCGGCAGCCACCTTCTTTTCTATTCCACCAATATGTTTTTTGTTTTTTTTCCTTTTTCCTTGATTGCTTAATTCTCATACCAGTGGACTTTTGTACCTTTGTTGCCTCTTCTACAGTGGATGCTTTTTCTTATTTTACTATGGCCTCTTCTCATCTTTCTGACTCCTTTTCTCCCTATTACTTACATCTTGCTGATCATCCTAATTTGATTATTTTCTCTCCAGCTTTCAAAGGAAATAATTACTACCCTTGACAGAGAGGGATGCGACGTGCTCTCAATGCCATGAATAAGCTTGGATTTGTTATTGGTTCCACAACTCGCCAAAAGAAGGATAGTGCTCCTGGTGAGTCATAGGATCAATGCAGTGGCGCAGTTCTCTTATGGTTGCTTAACTGTGTCAATTTAGCTATCACATTTAGTCTCTCCTACGATAATACTACTCATCAATTGTGGATAGAATTGCAGACAAGATTTACTCAACACAACAGTTCAAAGATATATCATATCGAACATGAGATTGGTGAGTTACCATTGGGCACATAGATTATGACACAGTATTACACCATACTTATGTCAAAGTAGGAAGAATTCAACCTTTTTGACCTACTCGAGGTGTGCACTTGTAACGGGTGCACATATGATGAGTCTAAAAATTCTACTGGTAAGAATTCAACTCAAAAGCATTCAAGTTTTTGGTTAGTTTAACTGAATCTTTTTGCAATATAAGAAGTTATATTCTTGTTATTGTACCACTTCTAGAACTGTTTAAGGTCTATTCTTTAGTTCGTAATGATGAGAATCAAAGGGGAGTTAATATTTCTATTACTGAAAATTGGGATAATAGTGCACTTTTAGCCCGTTCGGGCAATTTTTCACAAAACAAGTCAAACAGGGGTGATACGAGCAGTGGAGGAGCAGCCTGCCACAACTAGCTGTGTACAGAAGCTCCACTGCTAGTGGAGGACAACAGCCCCACATACCCAGTCGTAGTTTGTTGCCACTGTTAGGGCAAACTAGGGCTAACTCGGGTGTAACTAGGGGCTCGGGTGGGCCCAATTTTTGGGTCTTAGGTGCGAGAATTTTTTCAACAAATAATCTGACTCATTATGAGGTTTGTGATGGCAAGGGCCATAGAAAGGATAATTGTTGTGTTATGATAGAGTATATCAAATGGTAGACAAGTTTTATATTTACTTTAGCTGATATTGCGCATTGCCGAGCTAGATGAGCTGCAACCCACAATATGACAGGTTCTTTGATGCACGTTAGTGCCCCTACTATTGAACCACAAGGTTCATATTTCACCTCTTCTGCTAATTTTACTGGTATGTCTTTCTTCAAATTGTTGGATTGTAGATACTGGTGCGTCGCAGCACATGTCATTTTTTCCTTACTTATATGGTTTTTGATTTTGGAGATAGGTACCCGGAGTCTGTGAATCTTGCTACAGGAAGTCCTATTCATGTTCGAGCCATTGTCTCTATTGCTTTATCTCTTACTTTGACTTTAAACAATATTATTTATATCCTAATTTCAAATTTTAGATTTTTTATGTTTGTCAGTTTTATAGGGAATTTAATCTCATTGTTATTTTTTCTTACGATTTATGTATTTTTTAGGATGCTACTACGCGAATGCAGATTGAAATAGGTGAGAAGCACAACAATTGGTACTATTTTTGACCTACTTTTGTTGTCACGACCCAACCAACTACCACCATTTATGAGCTTTGCCATCAACGCTTAGGTCACCCTTCAAAATTTAGTGTTCCTCATTTTATTTCTTGTCCTAGTATTATCTCCTTTTGTGATACTTGTAAGAAAGAAAAATATTCTAGGCTAGGTTTTTAGACATTTTCAGGTATGAGTTCTTTATTTTCAATCGTATTTTGTTTACATTTGTGGTAGTTATTCTTTTTCTTCTTCGAATGGTCCTCATTATTTCCTTACTATTGTTGATAAGTTTTCACGTTTAACATGGGTTTATCTTTTGCAATACAAATCTGAAACCCTTTTTCATCTTAAGAAATGTTTTGCTATGGTACACAACCAACATGATACTTGGGTTTGTCATGTACATACAGATAATGGGCACGAATATAACAAAAGCTTCGAAACTATAAAATTATTTAACGATCGCGGAGTTATTCATAAAAATACATACAATGACACCTCATAATAGAATGGTGTTGTGGAGCGTAAGTATCAACACATTTTTAATATTGCTATTTGCTTAAGTTTTCATACCAATTTACCACTTCTGTTTTAGGGTGAAACATTCACATCGCTGTTCATCTCATAAATCATACTCCATTTCAGGTGTTAAATTATGAAACTCCTTATTATCAATTTTTTAAAACTAAATTTATGACAATTTTATATTGTTTGGATGTCTTTGCTACACCCAAACACTTAAGGCCGATCGTGATAAATTTCAAGCTATGGCCACTAGGTGTGTTTATGATTTGGAGCATGACAAATTTATAATTTTGCATGGTGTTAATTTCATGAGAATATTTTCCCTTATCACATGCATCCCAAGAATACTGATATTACATGCCCAAGCCCACCTAATTATAGCCTTATTTTCAAACCCATTACCCAGGATCCCAACGTTATTCGTATCTATAACTGCTTACCTAAACCTTTAAATGACCACAAACCCATACCCAACCTCAAGCCTAGACAATACCTAAAACATTATCCCCATTTATTACCCAAACAAACCCTGCTGCATCAGGAGCTGAACCAGTGACTGAACCGCTACTGGTTATACCAGCCTCCCTGAAATCAGCCCTGGTTCAACTGGCCCACCTTGTTCGATCCTACATAATTGGACACTGCACCATTATGCCTGACTCGTATGTCTTATTGATTATACAATCCTACTTTACATTCCAATACTTGTGCGAATATGGTACATCCTCTCTCTCTTCCTTTATTTCTTATACTCGTTTTCCTCCTTCTCATATTGCTTTGCTTGGTTCTATCTTTGACTATAACTCTCCATTACTCCAACTAAGTCTGCGAGTACGGTACATCATCTCTCTCCCTATATTTCTTTTACTCATTTTCCTCTATCTCATATTGTTTTACTTGGTTTTGTTTCTGCTATTTCTTACACTACTTCTTATTCTATTGTTTTACAATATTCACATTGGCACTAAACTATAGATTTAGAATTTTGATCACTCAAAGAAAATCAAACTTGGATTTTGGTTGACCTTCCTCCAAGTAAGAAACCCATTGGTTGTAAATGGGTCTATAAGACCAAGCCGCATGCTGATAGTCCTAAAGAGTGCTACAAAGCTCAGCTTATAGCCAAGGATTATACCATAACTATCAAGAAACTCGGTTTGATGTGGGAAACTCATTTACTCGAGAAACTATTTCCAAATGGAATCTTTGCGTTTCCAAAATTTGTAACGGAAACTCTATTCCAAAATATTTTCATAATATTAGAAAACTCACAAAAATAAATAAAATAATCAATTTTTTGTTGTGCCCCGATATCCCGAATGATCCGGGATCGTGATCTTGATCCCTTTTTAAATAAAAGGAAACGAAAAAAATATATATTTTCAAAGAAAGAAAAGAAAAATGGGATATCATCTACTTCGCTTCTTTCTCATTCTTATTCTACAGCCACTACCTATATCAGAGTATGAGAAAAGTAAAACTACACTATAGCCTGCATATGGCTTTTATATTAAATCAAAATAAATGCCTAGCCTGCATACTACCTGTATATCAACGCAAAGTAAACTTCATGTTTACATTGTAATAAAATAAGTTGCATGCTTAAAATAACTCCCTAATTTATATTACAACCTATTCTTGCCTAATACAACACTAGCCACTTAAGGCGACAACACGAAGTAATACAAAAGATAAATCTACAACGCTAATATACTACGCCTCAAAAATAATACATCATGATAGAGGCTACAACTCCAAAATGGTTACATCTCTGATAGCTCCAAAAAAAAAGTATATATAAGCATCTGCGAATGACCTTAATTGGGTCAATCTCCCATCTTCGTACCTACAACACAATTTATAATACAAATTGGGAAAGAAAAATATACAAATTAGTCTACACAATAATGCGATACATATGATGTTATGCGGTACCAAATGTATAAATATGCCATATGTATATATGAATGCAATGCAACTTCAATACAATGCATATGACTTCGACTTTTAGACTTCAACTTCAAAATAAAATAAATTAGGGCAAATATTTAACTTATTTTCTTTAAAATTAGGTTATTTCGCAAACCCTCCACAAATTATTCCCTTCATGGAATATTTACAGGAAATTTATTTTCCTGCTTTCACGGTGGGGAGTCGGGCCCTCTCTTTGCTTTTTTCAAAAACTTCGTGAAGTTTTGACATTTGTCCCTAAAAGAAATTGAAAATGATTCAATTCTCCATGCATTCCATGTAACTTTCTTCGAAATATTTTCATGTTTAAAATTTCAAATTAGATTTCACTTCATAAACTTCTTAAAAACTTGGAAAACTTCCTATAACTTTATGTATTTCGTTACCTCGTAAATTAGTGAAGTTTCGTCCTCACTAATTAAAATTGAGCCCCGCTCCTTCGTAAATACTTCATTTTCTTCCTTTTTACTTCTTTTGAAATTTTCATTTCTAAACTTCGATTGCTCCAAAATAAATCAATTTAACTTCATGCATGACAAAAATATTATTCGTTTCAAATTACGCATATGCCACTTTGATGAATTAAATGCCAACTCATATGACTAAACAATTCATACAGCTTCAATTTATACTTCATGCTTCATAGTATCAACTTCAAGATATAAATCATACATCTCTAATTTATTTAATAATTTATACTTCATTCATTTACTTCAAACAACTATCATTCAATTGTCTCGACTTTGCTTTAGGCTATACTTCATACTTTAACTTCAAACAACTACCATTCATCTTCAAATAGCTTCATATAACTATGATTCAATTTCATACAACTTCAAATTCTAACTTTAATAGATTTACATGAAAGGTATACATATAAACTCACACATATATTATCATTTTATAGAATATTCATACCTACAATGGCATCGATTTTCTTTCAGGAGCTAATATTCAAAAATCCCCAATTCACATTCTTCTTCAACTCTAGGTTCGATCTATCTATCGAACTTAAATCAACGTAAACATACAATCAAAATAGTCTACTAAGCATGAGGAGAAGGAAAATCAACTTTAATTACGAGGCACGGAAAATGAGGTAAAAATAACTAGCAAGACGAGGCTCAAGACTTATCTCAAAATGCTCTCCATATTAAGGTGATCACGTTTCTAACCTTGGTTCTTGGATTGGGTCTCAGAAATTAGATGATACGGCCCCTTCTTCTTCTCCAATTTCAACCTCCCTCTCACTCTCTATCTATTTTACTAATTTGGGAATAAAATGGGGTAGTGAATAGTGTAATTCCCACACGGCTTGAAGTCTAATAAAAAGAAGTTGGATTGATCCAACTGTTATTGGATCGATCGGTTCCATCTGTTGGATAGATCCAACACCACCTGGATCGATTGGATCCTCTGGAAATTTTTTAACCCAGACCAAAACTACCAAAAAATTCCAAAATCACTTCTAGGTACCAATACAGTGTTTTCCCACCTTCGGATTATCATTTGAATGCTTGCATCTCATTTTACCCAACTTTACGCATCTTCTGGTAAACTCTGACACAATACCGCATTTCTTTTTCTATACTTCGCATAGTCCAACTCTCGAGTCTTCTTACCACTCCACAATACACTTCTACTTTTCTACAGCACACAACATGCTATCCGAGTACTAACAGTACACGCTAAGCCTCACCACGATACTACACCTCGTAATTATGCTATAATATAAACATCACCATAAAGCAACACATTGCTTTACTTCTACAATCACATAGCAACTTCATATACTTCCTTTGGTAATACTTCTATACCTCATACATACTTCATATGCTTCATACTTCATTATTCAACACTTAATGCGCTTCCGTCTATCATAATGCAATAATATATTATATGCTTCTATAATTTTATTATAAATGCAAAAAATTTATTCGGAATTTTCGGGACATTACATTTTTAGTTATTTTTATATGATAAAAGTATTATTCATATATCATTATAAATATTTTACTTGAAAATATATGTTTATTTTTTATTATTACTTACAGTTTTTTTATATATATTACCAATATTATTGTATATTCATATATTATATATTTAGTTATATAATATTAGAATTTCCCATTTTTCATATATTTTTAAAGGTTTGTTTCACGTTTCCGTTTCCCAAGACGATTCCCGCTTCCAATTTTTATTTCAGCAACTATAGGTTATACACAAGTTAAAGGCTATGATTTCCATGATACCTTCGGTTCAGTTACGAAGTTGGTTACAATTAGATATTTACTTGCGATTGTTGTTGTACGATATTGGGAGCTCTACCAGTTGGATGCTAACAATGCTTTTTTGCATGATGATCTTGATAAGCAGGTTTATATGACCTTTATTGAATCAAATTATCGTAAATCTTTTTAAAGTATTTTGATGATAAAATTTTAAGAAAATAATATTAATTATCGCTCCAAATTTTATGATCTAATGTGCTTATTAAGCTTTTTCAAAAATCAGCTTCATAGACTTGGCAAAAGATCAAACAGTATTCAAATTATTAAAATTTATGTTGTTGTAATGGTACACAGAGTGTGTGTAACAATACATCCTTGTATAACACTGCACAAAGCTTGTGTGACGGATTCCAGAGAACTCTGCAAGAAAAATAAGTTTATGTAACAATACACATAGTATGTGTAATAGTACACCACAGGTGTAACGCTATACATAGCTTGTGTGATGACTTCCAATGAACTCTGTAAAGAAAATAAGTATGTGTAACGGCACACAGAGTATGTGTAACAGTACATCACATGTGTAATGCTACATATTGCTTGTGTGACGGCTTCCAAAGAGCTATGCAAGGAAAATGATTATGAGTAATAGTACACAAGCATCTGTGTAACGGCATACTATGGAGTACCGGTACAGAAGTTTTGTGTAACGGTACACACTACAGATTTAATTATAACGGTTATATTTGATTAAGGCTCAACTTGCCTTATCTCGTAAGTAATGATAAAAAAAACAGCTAGTTTATCTTCAAGACACATAAAAGGAGGTTCAAATATGAGTTTGAATACCAAGAATTGCAAGGCTATCTGTCTCATTATTCATACAAGTAAGATCAAGTATTCAAAAAAACTCAAAAATCCACTTCCTAATTTTCAAGCTATTAAAGCCGAATAAAGCCACTTTCTTTCAAATTTCTGATTCTAAGAGTGTATTAGAGCTTATAATAGTGTGATCCATACTCAAATAATTTATTCAACTTGCGAGGATTCATTATTTGTAATCTACCTACTTTCAAAATTTTGAATCGTGTAAGAGTTTGCTCCAAGAATTTAGAGGGTGTCTCAAGAAGAGTGATTAGCAGCCGGGAAGCAAATAGTGTTTTGTGTCGTTGGTAATAACGAAACCTCAAGAGTTTGGTCTTGGAAGAGTGGACGTAGGGGATCAAGGAAGATCTTTGGCCGAACCACTATAAAAGAGTTTGCGTTTCTCTCTTAATTATTTATTCTATTTTTAGTATTGATTGATATTATTAGTGTAATCTTTATAATAATTTTTAAAATTCCAATTCACCCCCCTTCTTGTAATTTGCCTACGGATCAACAACCTTGCCTCCTGGTTTTGGACGAAAGGGAGAGATTCGTGTTTGTCGCCTTAATAAATCCTTGTATGGGCTCCAACAGGCATTTCAAAATTGGTATTATAAGTTATCTTCGGCACTTACTTATGCTAGTTATAGATAGTCTCCTTCGGACTATTCATTGTTTACTCTTATTATTGGGCATTTCTTTACAGCTATCCTTGTATATGTTGATGATATTCTTGTAGTAGTTAATGATCCCTATAGTATTTCAGCTGATAAATAGGTCCTTATTGATTTCTCCCACATCAAAGACTTGGATTCACTTAAGTATTTTCTTGGGTTAGAGGTGACTCGTTCTCACTTAGGTATCTTATTTCCCAACATATATGCTTTGTATATTCTTTATGATTTAGACAGTCGGAAGCTCACCCTACAATTTTCCTATAGAGCAACATCTTCTTTTTCAACCTGAGGATAATACTCCATTAGTTGATCCTAGTATTTGCTGTCACCTCACTAGATAGTACTTATCTATTTAATGATTACGAAACCGGATATATCCTTTGCAATTAACTATCTCAGATAGGTTCTAACCCCTGTAACATGTCCGAGACTAGGTGTTCTTTTTCCATCTTGCTCAGATCTTAGACTCATTTCTTATGCATATTCTGCTTGGGCCAGTTGCCAGATTACACAATGGTCTACTACTTGTTTTCCCCCCATTGATTCTAGTCCAATTTCTTGGCACTTGAAGAAGCAAGAAGTGGTTACGTAGTCTTCTGATGGAATGTCATTCTATGGCTAATGCTACATGTGAGGTTATTCGGTTGCTTGCATTGCTTTGTGATTTGGGTACCCTATCCGTTTATATTATAATAATCAATCTGCTATACAGATTGCTCGCAATCCTTTTTTAATAAGCGCTCTAAACATATCGATATTGACTGCCATTTGTTCAAGAGAAGCTTCAGGCCGGTATCATTGATTCGGTTTAAACTCATGCCATGTCTCAACTTGCTAATATCTTCACTAAGCCCTTTGTCACGACTTACATCAGTCAGTCACTTGCAAGCTGGGTATTATGTCACTCCATATTTTAACTTGAAGAGGAATGTTAACTTATGTTACTTTGTTTACCACTATTGTAATTATATATTTGTTATCAAGGTCCCTATATAGGTTATATATACTTGTTGTACCTATTCATTATAACCAATCAATATTATTCCTTTGTCTTAAAATTATTGAATTTTTCTTGTAAAATGGTGTAGTGTTGTCCATTGGGTTCGATGGATTGAACTTGTTTGGATTTGACAACATGCTTGGCATGTGATTTTTAAGTGGGCACCTATTTTATATGTTATTGTTAGTACAAATAGCAAACTAAGATGAGGTGATGTAGTTTTTCAATAGAAATTACTTTATAAATATTAGTTCCCCACAAGTTTTTCTTTGGAAAAACTTATGCAATATTTATCTAGAAATAAAAAATACGAAAATTAAAAAGTAAGGGAAAGAAGAACACAATATGATTTTTATACTGGTTTGGCCAAAGATCAATCCGATCCCCTACGTCTAGTCTCCAAGGTTCCTCCTTGGGTTCCCTTATAACTTTTACAGCTTAAAGCTACAAGATGCTTAGTCTTCGCAGGTGCTAATTGGACTTTTATAACCAAATAGCTTGCGAGTGCTATCCAATAGTTCCCAATAGACTTGCAAGCTCTAGTCCAACCGCAACAAGTAGATTTGCAAGTTCTGCTCATACCGTGATCAAGTAAACTTATGGACTCTACTGAAATCAGTTATACCTTTAGGAGTTTATAAATTACCTTTTTACAAGTTTGGTACAAACCTTACAAGATTGAGTATAAATATGAAACGAAAAACTTACTCAATCTTTAAAAACAATCCTTACAAAATAAAACATTTGAAACGAGTAATAGATTATTTTGAATCTCACTTCAAAGATATTGGATATGGAGCTTGAAAGATTAAACATTTGAATGAGGATGAAAATGATTATGATTTAGAAGGACTGATCTTCTTTCTCAATGAATATAGATATATTAGATGTGTTTTTGACACCCAATGAACCCTTCTTTATATAGAGGTGGAGCCTTGAAAGTTGTTGATTTTGTGACTATTATGATTTGATTTGTCTCAACCGCTGAGCTAATTTCAAATCTTCGTACGTGTCTGTCTGAGCCATATCCGGCTCCCCTGACCTAGGAGGTATTCTGGATGAACCTAAAAAGTTTTCAGCCGAACCTATGTCAGCTTTTTGTGTACCTCCAGTTGACCGGACCTAAGACTTGTTACAGTCGTACTGCAGGAGGTCCTCAGCCGGTTATGCACCTTAGCCAATTTTTTTTTTTATGCAGTTTTAGCCCCATTATTCTCTTGGCTGGTTCTAATGCACTCCTGAGCCGGTTCTATCAATTTCAAACATTTCTTGAACTCTTTTTGGCTAACCCTTTAATTTCAAATGCCCGTGTTGATTATCGAACTTTCTTTACTATTTTGTCTTCACTTTTTGAATTTTGAATCTTCGATTCTCATTGGCTCATTTGTTCATTTTCTTCATATCACTTCACTTTGTATTGTCATAATCTATTTTTCTTCATAAACACAATTTAAATATTAATCCATTATGGAGACTTAGACTTTATTTATTCTCCATCTTATTTATATTATTTTTTTGTTATCATTAAAATTACTTTAAAATATATTTTTCACAAATTTTGGGTCAACAATTACCATGCACAACATATCAAAGAAATACTTATAATTATCGTAATGTTCAGAAGTCATATTATTGAGAAATTTAGTGAAATTTTATGGCACTAAACATGGTTACAGATAAATGGGTAGGAACACTTGCCTTTCTTTGAGGATCAAATTTTGGTCGCTAATTGTAACGTAATTTTCCTCACAAATCATGCATGAAGTAGTCGATAATTGTGAGCTACAAGTATTTTAGATAATTGTAGTTTTTATCAGTAAGTATCGTCGTTAATGCACACTTTTTTTTGTCATATCTTTTTTTTTTTTTTAATTTCTTACAAAAAGAAAATCTTTTTTTTTAAAACAATATTTTAGTGTAAAAAAGTCAACTAGAGTTTGAAAATATTCACTTCATCAATATTTAAAATTTAATGTACACTTGGAAAATTATTTTCTTAATTATTTTATTTATTTTTATTAGTTTTTGTTGAAGAACGACTTTGCTCTGTGTCAATTTTGAGTGGGAAAAAATAGAAAGATTTGAATTTTTATATTTGAATTCTGCTCCATAATACGTGTAAAAAAAAATTAAACTGTCTTAAATTTAGATAGTGATTCCATCTACTGTTTTGTCAATATATTTCCCACCCAATAACTTTTTTGAACTTTTATCATAGAATTTTGTAAAAAATAAATAAACAATTAAATTTTAACTTGTTTGTATCTTGATCCATCCGTTACTTTTTATATCACCATCTATTGTTACACGATTTAGATGTAATTTTCTCGTTCTTGTACGTAAGAGGCTGAATATCTTTTGAATATTATTTTTACAATTTTCTTTAGCCACATCTCTACTAAGATGTGATTATTAAATATGACAAATATACATATACAATTTTCAAACTTATTAAAAATTCATGTGCATTCATTACATGTATAAGAAAAAAAAAAAAAAAA
>MKEJ01049024.1:0-11156 GCA_001753735.1 Embelia ribes | reverse complement strand
AAGAATGTTATTATTAAAAATGGTCTTGCTATTTCAACATCTAAGATAAAACTATTTCAAACCAAAATCAGATTCCTAGGCCATAATATCTATATTGGCACAATTATTCCTATTAATAGGAGTATTGAATTTGCAGATAAATTTGCAGATAAAATAAAAAATAAAACCCAATTACAAAGGTGTTTAGGATGTTTAAATTACATCTCAAATTATTACCAGAATATTGCAATGGATTCAAAAATTATTTATGAAAGATTAAAGAAAAATCTTGCTCCTTGGTTTAAAAATCATACCAGAACAGTTCAGAAATTATATTTAAGGCAAAACAATTACGATGCCTTTCTATTCCTAATCCAAATTGGAATAAAATTGTTGAAACAAACGCCTCAGAAGAAGGCTATGGGGGAATATTAAAACAATTATACCCCAATACCAGTAAAGAAGAATTAATCAGATTTACTTCTGGAGCATGGAAAAATGCATCTTTAAACTATCCAACTATTAAGAAAGAATGCTTCGCTATTGTCAAATGTATTCTTAAATTTCAGGATGATTTACTTAACCAGCATTTTACTATTAGAGTAGATTGTTCATCAACAAAACAAACATTTAAAAAAGATGTTAAGAATCTTTAACATAAACAAATTTTTACAAATTGGTAAAGCCAATTATCAGCATTTGACTTTTCTATTCAGCATATTAAGGGAGAACATAATTCTTTACCTGACTTCCTTACTCGTGAATTCTTACAGGGAAAATCGTAATGTATACCCAAAGAATTCTTAGACGAGACTATCAGTTCTATCAGGAAGAGTTACTAAGACTCATTAATTTAGAAAAAGATATCTGGAATGATATTGAATAGGATATTGCTAATAGAGTCCCTCTTGGCACTATTGAAGGATTCAATCAATTGAAAGCTGTAGAAATAACAATTGTTCAAGTGAAAAGGACTATCAGAAATATTAATAAAGCATCCCATTATTTAATGTGCTAAAATGATATGTGCACAACAAATTATGGATAGAGATATTCAGCATCACAAACATTGGCTTAGGCATTATTACCAAGTCAAGCAGGATACTTTCGAAGCTATCCATACTTACTTGGATGAACCAATTGCAGATCAAAATATTTTTGCTATGAATGTTTTAAGATATGAATTATATATATTGTAGAAAAAAGGATTGTTACTTATGAGTAAGCTCTTAAAGATTTTAAAAAGCTTATCAGAATTTAATGATTTAATAAAATCCTTTCTAATGAATTTGTTTTTTGTTCAGCAGTTTATACATTCAGGATGAGGCCGTGGCCAAACACTCAGACAATGCTATCAGTACAATTTTCCTGAAATAGGAAATGAAGGGTGGGTAACCCTCCCAAAAATCAATAAAATCAATATTAGGCGATTATGCCACCTCATCAGGATCCTGAAATTTGCTCTCTTTCTCATTATAATATAATCTCCCAACCTTTCAACTTTCGGTATGTAATCTCGCCTGAAAGGCAGTAGTCTCTGTAAGATATTAAATATAAAAAATATTTGTATATTTCTTTTCTTTCTTTATATTTATCGGTTTATGTAGGATCATGTATGTTTCTAAAACATTCAATTCTGCTGGTAGTAATAATTCCATATTGGTAATAAATTCATAGTACCACTCTACAAAAGGTATAATCTTTTGGTGGAAATTCAGATAATAATAGAATTGATCTCTAAGGGTTGATAACTGTTTGGGAGAATGGTAATTCATAAACCATTCCCTGAAGCTCTTTCGGTACTGATGATTCCATGGCTTTCATATACTGATTTATTATTGAAATTACCTTATCCAGGTTGGCGTTCATGCCATTCCACCATTTATAAATACATATATATAATATAAAACATATATATATACATATTATATTTTGTGTTATATATTTATGTATATAAATATAATATCATATATTTATTATAATATGCATATAATATTATACATTATATATATTTATTAATATGTAATATATATATATATATATAATATTAAATAGGCTTCTATAAATGGAGTTTGATAAAACTTAGATTAAAAGAGATGAAATTTTAATTATATTTAATTATTTTATTATTTAGCTACTGAAAAATAGCTACACTACTATGGAATTTTACTATTCACTGGATCTCTATACTATAGTACCCTTAATATAAAGACCCAAATTTATTGATTCTGCTGGGAATGCTTTAACTGTATATCAACATTTAATGCAGATGATGAGGGATTAATTGAAGATATTCATTCATTAAGAATTATTTATTTATTTAAATAAGTCAAATTTTCTTTTAGTTTAATAAGTGAGTATTATTTCGTTAAGGAATTTAATTAGGCTAGTTAGTGTTTTCTTTTATTATTCATTGTGATTTTATTTTCTTTTTTAGAATTAGGGTTTGTTCCCCTGTATCTTTGGGGCTTATGAGTCTTTGTTATTTGGATTTCATAATTGATTATTGAGAATAAAAGAATTGTGTTTCTTCTTCCTCTTCTTTCTTCTATTTCTCTTCTTTCTCCTATATTGTTTATTATCTCTAATTGGTTCTGTATCAGCATGTGATGCATCGGAACCTCTTGGTCCTCTCATGGATGCTTTTGTTTGTGCATAGATTGTTATGTGGACTAGATTGCATCTGCACTTAAACTGGGCGTACCCATTTTCTTGTGCTGCTATTGCAGTGATCTTTTTCTGGAGTTCCTTGTATATATATGCCTGTCTGCCTCCCACTTTAAGAAATATGTTATGCTTATTAAACTGTACTATGTTTTCTGTGGTTCATTATATATCTTATATTCATTTTGGTGATAATTTGTTTATAGCGGTGAAAAGTTGCTTAACACCAACTGGTACAACTCAGTAGAAGTTAAAGGAAAAGTAAGATTAGAGGCATTCGAAAAGTATATTCAAGACCTTCCTTGCTCACACAATAAGGGATTGATGGTAAGATACTGCTATCCTTTTATGCAACTGATTGGAGTAATCTTATTTTGTTTATCTGAAATGAATGAATGATTTACTACCTCCACTAGGCTATGTTGTTTCTCTTTTATATATTCTAAAACTGTATGTCTTATATTATCTGAGTGGGGTATATAAGAAGAGGTTGACTCCCCTCATTGATGAGAGGAAATGACATCTCCTGTGGAGAGTTGGAATTAATAACTTGGAGATGTGGAAAATTATATATTAGAATTGCGTAAAATGGGGGCATTGTTTTTCAATTGAAAGGGAACTTGTAGACAGCGTTCTAATAAAAAGAGGATGCACGGACTTTCATCAAAAGTTCCAAACTAAAATGAAAAGAGAACAAATAAAAGAAAAAAAAAATTGTTCGTTATATAAAACAGTTGTTTATTTGGAATGCCACAAAGCTACTATACCCTTGAATTAATTAGAATCAGAGAGAGATGACCATATGCTCTTGACTATCCATCCATCCATCCCTGATTGTAACCATTATCACCATTTTGTGCCTAGGAAGGTAAAGTAAAACCTATCCCAGACATTCTCCTGCACCCATAACTATAAGGGAGGCGTATTTGCTGTAGCTGGCCAACCTCCAAAAAGCTTCACACTAAGCCAATGTAACTCTTCCTCAGCCATGATGTCTCTCACAATATATATGCTCTGGCATTTCCCTAATAGAGCTTTGAGAGAAAATCAATGGTCCCTAATACTCATTTTCCACTGTGAATATGGGACGAACCATTTTTAAATTAACCTATCGATCTTTAAACTTGTCTTCAAGTCCGCACCAATAGGTTGGTAAATCCAACATTGTCAATTATGACTTTAAAGTACCTGGTTGTTACTGAGTGTCGTTTCAACTCATGATGGTTTCTTTTAATTTAAGTAGCCGTTGTTATGCTTATTCTTTTTCTTTAATTGCATTTATTAATACAACATTGTTGTTTATGCTTATAAATGTGCCATTTGCTTTATTGCACTCATTAGATTATATGCATTAAAATATCAGGTAGAACTGTTATATATTGTGGTGTGCCTCCTATATGTTATCTTTCCTTAATATGTGTTGATGCAACGAGATCTTGGTGGTCTTGCTCTTATATATTTATACATATGTATGTGTATATAAATATACTGTCTGTTGCGTGTTGTGATGTAAGACCTTTCTTCGATTTGTCATTTGGGGTTTTCCCATGGTAGTGATGCAACATGAAATGTAAAATAGAACTATTAGTATAAACTGAGCTGAAATCCTATTTATGATTACAAGGAAATTATATATATGATTGTAGGAACCCCTAGAATCCACTTGGAAAAGTAGGGAAGAGGAGAAAGGGGACGAACCTTACATCCAGTACCTTGAGTAAACAACCCAAAGAGAAGTGTCAAAAACACTGTCTAAAATCTGCATCGAAGATGGAAAGGAAATTGCCAGGCAGTTATTTTTCCTGATTTCTAAATCTCCAAAAGAAACTACGCGCATCACTTTATTTGTTACTGGCAAATGTGCACGCACATTGTGTATGTAACTAAACCACTCTTCACATTTGAAAATAATCCAAAAAAATATAACTAAATTGTGCTTGAAATACAAATTTACAAAAGAGGAGATGGTGCTTTTGAAACTCAAATTTCTTCTATGAATGTGTTATGAATTTATAACGATTGTATTTCGTAGAATAAAACTGGATCAAACACTTGGTACTTTCCATAGAATGATGGAAACATAACAAAGCATTGCAAAATTATTTTCATTGAAACCAGGTTTCAAATGAAAACTCCTCATGAACCGGAACTTTAGAATCATTGATGACTACTGTTGATCTAGTGTAGTAAAAGAAGGCCAAGAAGTTACCACTGATATGATTCCTCCTTGCCTCTTCATGGTCCATGATCTCAACTGAAGTAGTGGGCTCGATGTAACTAAACTGCCTTGAAGTGAGCAAACTCGCAATGTCTTTACACTAACAATCTTGGATTGAAACAAACATGCTTCTACATCACATTGGAAATTTTGATGATAACTTTTGAGTATGGTCTAATCATATGTTAGCAATTTTCCGGTTTCTCTGCATTATGTATGCTTCTAAGAAAAATGCTGCCAAATTTGATTTATAAAGAGGAGCAAGAGAGTTAATACTTCTCTATTACCATAGTCCTTGCATGGAAAGTAAATATTATGACAATTAACATTAAAAATCCATGTGGTTTGCAATGAACAGATCAGTAGGCATTATAAAATCTAAAACTTAAGTTTGTATTCAGACATGCTACATTTTAATTTCTTCTTTTTCATACTTGTTGCATTAATACACTAGTGGAGTCTTTTCCTTAGAAAAAGTAAAAAACCTAACAACTTGCAGTCGTTTCTTCCTCTATAAACTCTCAATTGGACAAGTTAAAATTAGAGATAATGAAGACCTCCGTCCCCTATTAAATCAGCAAATTCTTGCCCATCTCTTTCTCCAATGTGATATTCTATTCATGGAGTGCCTCATTCGTGATAATTATCGTGTAACTGTTCACAATTGTTTGCTATGGTCAATAAACTGGCAAGCAAAACAAGAAAAGGAACCGTACATTACAAAGGAAGAGAACGGAGATAGGCAAGGAACTTTAAATTAACACTCCCAAATTCCTGTACACTTGCAAAAGTTTTTAGATTTTCTTAGATAACTTTCAAAATGGGAGAGAACTACCTTGGAAACTGTCAGCAACTGAAACCGGAAATATCTGGATAGAGGTGTTGTGAAGTTTTAGCGAATGAAATTAAAAAAGTAATTGCAACAACGGTTAAACAAATTGGGACACAATACCAAGTGACCTGTGCCACTGGTTAATTGAAAGTATAACAAGGAGAAGTGCGGGAGCAATATCTTTGATCCAACAATTCTTACTTCCTCATGTGATAAGGTTTCCACTGACAAATACACAATTATCTTGTAGTTGACCATCGATCATATGGAGTGCCAACCGAATCTGCATTTTATATTCTTGAACATGAGTGTTGCGATGAATTTAATACAACAATTCTCTCCCTAGCGCTCCTTTGAGATATTGTAATATTTGGATGTCTAAATGACTTGTCCCAGAAGATAACATAAATTGGCTGAAACACTAGCGGAAAATGAAATACCTTGTCTTTTTATCGTTAAATAATTTTACTTTCCAACCAATATTCAATACTTTTTTATGCAATAACTCAACAAACCTAATATTAGAATCCAGAAAAAGTCTCACGTGATTTCCAAACATTCTTGTCTCTGATAATAAGTCGATAAAATAATTTTTTTGCACTAAAGAAATTCCTAAATAAGACCAGACAATCCCTTTCCTGAAAAAATATTTTAGTGGACCAAGATGTTTTCTTTGTAATTGGGGTTGTAAGAACTATTTCAACTTTTCATTGTCTAATTTATTTTCACTAGCAATGACTTTATCATCCATACACCAATACTGCATTCTTTTTAGACATAGAGCCTTGATAGAAGACAAAGTGTTCGACCAACATCGTTGTAAGCCAATGTGGTCCGCGAAGTTTGTTTTAGTCAATGTAACGCTTTTTTTAAAGGACAAACAAGGCAGTGCTTTCTGTGCATAAAAGCAATTGTAATATCAAGCTGATGCAATGGTCACGAACAAGACTCACCTAAAGAATTAAAAGATAAATCAATGTAAGCTTTGCAACCAGAGAAAATGTCTCCACGTAATCCAGCTAAACCGTAAATACTTTGTCAACCAGACACTCCTTAGGCCGGTCAATCTTCTCATCGGAATGAAACTTAAATGTATGTATCCAACAACTGAAATATGGTTATATACTTTGTTAAGGAGACACTCCTTAAGCTGGTCAATCCTCCCATTAGAATAAAACTTAAATATAAACACCCAACACAACCGACAAGCGTTTCCCTTCAATACTGTAAAACAAGCATCCAAATACTAATAAATTGAAGTGTATACATTCTTTTGCCATGTCGTTTTGTAACCATGTTGAGATTAGCCTTTTGAAATAGACTTAGAAAGAAAGATGATAAAAAGTTAACAAAAGAAGTATGATTGAGAGACAAATGACCAAAGTCAAAAACATTAGAGACTAATGTAAAGTACAAGTTCATTTACTTATGGAAGAGCAGTATGAAGAATATCATCTGTAGGGTGTTGGAGGTTATTACGCTGATAGCTTTTTTGAGTCGAAGGGTCACTGAAAAAGACACATTTGATAGCCCGAGGGTCGAACATATTAGTTCCAGTAGACAGTTGATGAACAAAACATCTACACCCAAAGACACAAGTATATAGTGAAAATAGGGGAATTTGGGAAATACGAGTGGCTTTGGTGTTTGACTCCAAATAAATGACGGCATGCAATTAATCAAAGAGTATGCATCGAGGACAACACCACGTCAAAAACATTTAGCAACATTCCTTGGAAACATTGAACATTGAGATGTTTCAGTGAAATGCTAATTTTTTCTTTCTTCAACTTCATTTTGTTGATGAGTGTGAACATGAAGATTGATGAATAATGCCAAAAAGTATCACAAATTCCTTCAGTGGAATTGTAAAGTGTTCCTTGGCATTATCACTACTAAGCATGTGAGCTGATAGATCAAATTAAAACCAAGTTGTCTTGGAGTAATCGTCCACAAACATAACAAAATAGTAATTCCGACAGAGAAATAATACGGCTCGGCCCGCAAACATGAGAATGGAATAACATATACAGACCAAATGCCCTTTTATTGACCTGGGTTGCAGAAGAAATGCGATGGTGCTTCCCAAAGTGACATGACTTGCAGTTTAAGAACTGAACATGACTGAAAGTAGGAGCTAACCTTTTCAACTTATGTAACAAAAGGATGCCTGAAAGATAGTGAATATCTAACGGTGGGCAGCGACGTGACATACGGATGAACGAGTTTGTGAATCCTAAAAGCAATAAAGACCTCCCTCTTGATGCCCTCCACCAATTGTTTTTTTTGTCTTCAAGTCCGCATAGTGAAAGAATGAAGTTACCGAAATCTACATCTCTAGTTAATTTGATGAGACATTAGATTGAAAGGGAAAGATTGTATATATAAGACCGAGGGCAAGGGAATAGATGAAATAGGAATACCGGTGCTAATGACGTCAACATGAGGAGTAGTACTTGATGGAGAATGTATTGATTTAAACTGATTCTCAATTCAACCACTGACTCATGTCTGAAAGATGACACAAACTGATCATGTTTCTGTCTTTTGTTGTTTGGAAATTAGAATTATTTGAGCCCAAAAATCTCTAGTAGAAACCTCATTTTATTGCCGTGGATAATGGCGGCACTACCTTCTTCTCCGATGTAGTCTCTGATCTGGAAACCCCCCGCTCTCTCTTTTCATAATGCACCAGTTGCTCTTATCTCTTTTAGATTTGATTGGGGAAGATGGGCTTTTCTTTGTTTACCTTTTCCTCTCTTATGATGTGTGCGGGTGGTGTGAGAAACTTGATAAGGGTATGGCAGTTGCTCTGGCTCAGTAATTGCAATGCTAGTCTTTTGGTTTTTTATGTTTGACTTTTGATATCACACGTTACCAGTGGTTTGACTTTTTTTATCAACATTACAGATACTAAGAGAAATATATGCAAATCAAGTCATGAAAATATATGCAAATGTTTCACATTCATAAGCAAAACTGACTAACTGTAAAGATTAAGGAATTCTAACCTTGAATTTTCCACTGCAATCTGTCTGAAGGATTCGAAGTGTCGAATTTGAAAATTAGGTTTTAGTGGGACTGATAATTACAGTGGAAAGTACATAACTTTTGAAGGTAATTTGTAAATAAAGTAAAACAGTCACCAAAGTCTTTAAAGTTTATCTCCTAACAAAAACTTTGGACCTCAGATATTACTTCTTGAACTCATCTTAAAGAGTATCATCTTAGCTATTATATTCATCGTCAGTTGGATATACAATGCTATAGAACTAGAATTTTAAATTAAAGAGATGTGATTTGTAAATTCCAAAACATTCTCTCTATCGGTTGGCTCATAAGGTTTTTTCTTCAAAACCTTTAAATGTACTTCTGGTGTTCTCTATAATCTCCGGACATGTCCTTGCTTTAGAAGTGTGCTTGTTGATCATATAGACAGTTATGATACCTTCATTGTGGGTGTTTTTTTTGGCAATATCGTGTGTTCGGTGGGGAAGATCCTTACCTTTTCTTTGTTCCTCGATGTCTAGTGCACATTAATTTTTATATTGCCATGCGAGTGCAGTGCTAGAAGAATTTTTGGGTTTTTAACGGTATAAGGCACCCTTTACTACTTTTGGAAGGGATGATCCTGACTTCCCTTTTCTTATGGCTTAAGCTGTCCTCTTCCTTGTCTATTGCTGCTTCTATGAACACTTCATGGATTATTTTGAGAGGGACCATACATGGGGTCTTGTGCAGACGTTTTCGTCTTTCTAATATCTGATCATAAAAAAGTTCTCTTGAGGTCAAGTTAGTAAAACGACTTGTTTCTTTATCTTAGGTGATTTCACTTTGCTGGAAGGAAGGATCTCCTGAATCTGGACTGAAAAGCATGATGGAGGTATGTGCCCTCGTTAACCCAAAGAATATAAAGCTGACACTTTGTTAACAATTTTCTCCTGTAAATGAATATAAAGCTAACACCTAGTTTACAATTTTCTCCAGTAAACTCTATTAGTCTTATTTTCCTTTTCCTCGACTTTTTTCTCTCTTTTAATCTACGTAATTCACGTGTACAGGTTGCTAGAGGATATACAAAGGGGAAGAGAGTTGGTTTTGCTCATCTGTCTCGTGAAATTCACCTTTACATATGTCCTCGGAGCAAAGCCATTATCACAATTCTCGCGAAGTATGGTTTCTTCAAGGGCATGGCAGCTATTGAAGACAAGCAAGACTCGATGATTGGTTGTGTAATCTGGCGGAAAGGTCGAACACCATCAGATTCAGTTGCAAAAAAACCTGTTACTAAGAGTGCAGTGCCTTGCAAATCTTCCGATGAAGATTCTGATCTTGAAGATTCACCTCTTACACAGTTAGTCCAAGAAATTGTCGCTCCTTTGTCTGCAACATTTACCTTAACTGTTCAAGGTGATGGTGAAAATGGTGATAAAGGAGGTAACAATAGTCCAAATAAAACTCAGATTGAAGTTGGTGATTCTTTAATAAGTGCTCAGGGGCATGAAAGTTCAAATCCTAGCTCTCATTATGTACCACAAGGAGACTCAACCATGGTTAACAATCAATCAGTTAGCCAGTTTAGGACAGAACAACCCAAAGGAAATTTCAATTTTCAGAACCCTATCATACCCTGTCCTAAGATGGTTAAAAAAAAGAGGTCTTTTGATGATGAAGATGACGATCTTCCTGAATTTGACTTTTCAGCTGCGAGTAAACCTTCAGAGAGCGAAACACTAGGTAATAGACTTCCGCCGCCTGCGGTTCTGAAAATGGACAGGACAATGCAAACAGGAGGTCCTATGGAACAGGCAAATCTGTTGCAGATTCCAGCTTTTACCCATTTGGATAAAAGAGATGGTATACAAAACCAAATATCAACTAATTCGGTTAGTAATACCGTGTTTCCTTCGAGGAAGAATCTTTTCGATGATGACGATATGCCCGAATGGTGCCCACCAGAGCATCACAGTCGATCATCTGCTGGAACAATTAGACCAGATACTCTGTCCTCTAAATTTCCAGTTTCGAATTTCCAAAATTCACCTCGTGGTCCTCCATTTTCTCCCCAAGCTCTCCCCTCTGTGGGTCATTTCCATACACCACAGGTGAGTGCCTTACAAAAGGGTCCAAGTTCTGAATTTGGGTCTCACTCGGACTCAGTTTTAAGGAAGCCCCCGGGCTTTAATACCAAACTTCCATTAGATCGAACAGAAAAACAAGGTTGGGGGCATCGCTAATCTGGATGGTTTGATTTTGTTTCTGTTTTCATGCATGTGCTTTTTTAAAAGTTTGAAAACCTGTGTCAAATAGGGTTACCAGATTTTGGAAATAAAATCAAGAAGCACAAAAGCAGAACACAAGAAGTCAGAACAATAGAAGTTGCTTCTTGCAGGGGAAACCGGAGAAAAACTCAACTGGAAGTTCAAACTGTACAAATT
The DNA here is from genome assembly GCA_001753735.1 of Embelia ribes. NCBI lineage: Eukaryota > Viridiplantae > Streptophyta > Magnoliopsida > Ericales > Primulaceae > Embelia > Embelia ribes. The sequence goes on along the minus strand of MKEJ01049024.1, from coordinate 25 downwards.
TAGAATTTTTTTTTTTTTTACATTT
>MKEJ01049023.1:0-20918 GCA_001753735.1 Embelia ribes | reverse complement strand
CAACTCGGGTGGCGGACAAATTGGATTTAATGATAGATGGTAAAAATGTGGTTTCATCTGGTATACAAAGTTTATTTAAATTCAAATATTACATGTGTAATAGCGTTGAAAAGAAAAGAATATATATATATATATTTCAAATTTGTTATTTCCAGTTTATTGTACTGTTGTTATTCAAAAATTCTTTTAAGAGAGGGCTAAGACGCGTCCTTGTCCTTATCCTTATCCTTATCCAGGAACGAGTTAGGGTCCGAGGTTCAGGCTCGGTTTAGTGCGCATGTGTGGTTCAGACGAAGTATTATTAATTAAATACTTTTTGAAATTACGAAAAGAACCTAGAAGTTTCAAAATTGCAAGAAAGTCGAGATGTCCATGGATTCTCTGAGTGTCTTCAATACTGTAACTTTCCCACTATCCGAGGTTACAAGTCAATCATTATGTCATATTAATGGTGACTTTATGCCTGAAGTAACACCTCCCTTGCATGACTGTTAAAAGGGTTCTTCTTCAGCCAATTTTATTCATTCTGGAAAAAACTCACATCACTTCACCTTTTGCACATAACCACAGTCATATAGTCAGAGAGGATACCACACCACAAAGGCTCGACCAGACACCCAGATTGCAGCTTCTATCAGGGGGTAGTGAGTAGATGTTGTGCCTTGGGAGTCCATTGTTAGTTCATGCCAGAAGTAACTCGGGTGGCGGACAAATTGGATTTAAGGGGACACGGTAAAACTGTGGTCTCGTCTGGTATACAAAGTTTATTTAAATTCCAGTATTTCATGTGTAATAGCGTTGTAAAAGAAAAGAATATATATATATATAGTTCCAATTTGTTATTTTTAGTTTATTGCACTGTTGTTATTTATAAATTCTTTTAAGATAATGTCAAAACATTACATCATCATTTTCAAAATGTGAGAACAACTCTACTGCATTAGATGCAAGGCCAGTTACATATGGTCCCCATAACCTAAAAAAATAGTACTTGGTCCCGGTTCTTTCAATATCAACACTTGTAGTCTAGAAGTTCTAAAAATTGACAGAGTTAATCCTTATTATAGACCAAAAGTTGTATAAGTGATGGAAATCATATAAATTGACTCGTGTGTGATATTCTCTATTAGAAGCCGAGATAAGATAAGAAAGATATTTTTATAAAAATGCTAAGTAAATGCATATTTGAGAGAAATTTCTCTATGTTTTCCATGTAATAAAATACGAAGTAATGCATCCTTTAAATAGGCTTCACAATGACTTAAAAAAATAGTTTCTAAAAGTACTCTACTAATCTGATAAGAAGTGCTCACAGTTAGCACAAAATTAGGAAAGAAAACAGCTACAAACTTAAACAACCTTGACCTGTTACATGTTTTATTTAACATAAAAATAAACAACAAATATTAACCACAAATAAATGAAGCAAATATCACCCATTTTAACACTCCTTGATGTTTGCTGTTAAAATTCCCAATTTTTCTTTGAAGAAGTCCAATTTCACTTTAGCAAGTCCTTTGGTCATTAGATCAGCCCGTTGTTCATCAGTATGACAATAATGAACTTTGATCAATCATTCTTTCTCAAATTCTCTTATAGAGTGAAACTTGACTTTGATGTGCTTGGTTCTTTTATGTTGAACTGGGTTTTCAACAATTGGAATGGTAGACTTATTATCACAATAAAGCTCAGTGGCTGAGCTTTGTTTTTGACCCAAGTTTGCAGTAATTTCTGCAGCCAAATAGCTTGGTTTGCAGCTGTAGAGAGAGCAATGTACTCAGCTTCAGTAATTGACTGAGCTACAACTTCTAGCTTCTTTGCATTCCAACAAATAGCTCCACTTCCCAGGTTAAACACATAGCCTGAAGTGCCCTTTATATCATCTTTATGACCTACCCAATCACTGTCAGTAAAACCTTGAAGTGTCACAAAACCTATTCTTCTGTACTACAATCCTTCCTTTGTAGTACCTTTCACATATCTCAGAATTCTCTTGCCAATATTCAAGTAAGCACTTGTAGAAGAACTCGTATATCTCAAAAGTAATCCTGCAAAAAACATAAGATCTGGCCTAGTGGTAGTTAAATACAACATACTACCCACAAGACTCCTGTACATTGATGGTTCTTTAATAGGTACCCCTGTGTCCTTAGAAATTTTGTCATTTAGAACCAGAGGAGTAGAAACTTCTTTGTAAGAGTCAAGTTTGAACCTTCTTAGAATGTCTTGTGCATATTTTTTCTGAGAAATATATATACCCAGACTGCATTGTTGGATTTCAATGCCCATAAAGTATTTCATGTGTCCAAGATCAGACATTTCAAATACACTTTCCATTTCTTGCTTGAGCTTATTCACACTGAACTTGTTTATTCCTGTCACTAACATATCATCAACATATAGTGAGACAACAAGTTGCAAACCATTGCTACTTTGTTTCAAATATAATGTAGGTTCATTCTTGCCCTCTTGAAACCAAGCTGCAATAAGTGAGTATCAATTTTGCTATACCAAGCCCTTGGTGCTTGCTTCAAACCATATAAAGCCTTGTGTAATTTATACACTTTATTTTCACTCCCTATTATCACAAATCCTTTAGGTTGCTCAACATAAATATCTTCCACAATAGTGCCATTTAGAAATGTTGATTTAACATCTAAAAGTATTAAACTAATTTGATAAGAAGTGCTCATAGTTAGCATAAAGTTAGGAAAGAAAACAACAACAAACTTATAACAACATTGACATGTTACAGGTTTTATTTAATATAAAAATAAAATAATAAATATTAACCACAAATAAATGAAGCAAATATCACCCATTTTAACATTCTGTATGGTAAATAAATTAATCTTTTACAATCATTTACATTCGTATCTTCGGTTACTTAACCATAAAATCGATTTTCAAACTAGAAAAATACAATCAAAAGATAAAATTTATCCCCTTTTCAAAATATTGAGGGGAATCAAATCCGACATCTTCTCAAAATTTTGGGGACTATTATTGTTTCAGTTGATATTATGAGGACCAAAAAGAATTGATGTCCAAACTTTGGGGACTATTATTGTTTCAGTTGATATTATGAGGACCAAAAAGAATTGATGTCCAAACTTTGGGGACCATTAGGAAACCGATAGTGTGTAATTCACCCTATGATTTAGGGCTAGTTTTGAATTACTTTTTGCATTTTCTTATAAATTATAGTATCATGTGTTTTGTAAACTCCAAAATACTTACTTTTAATAATCTGCTTTAGCTTTTCTAATTGTGCATTTGGAAGCAGTCTTAAATATACTTTAAAAAATGTATTTGTATTTTCAACATTACCTCATAATTATTTTCAAATACCACATTGGCCCCTCTCCATGGGAACAGTTAGGATGCATGTCCTTTAGGCATGTAGGGAGCTGCAAGTGTCATTAGAGCCGTTGGATTTTAACATTAATGGTTCAATTAAAAGTGCTTCTTATTAAATTTATGTAAGACTCCACTATTTTAATATGGATCAACAATGTTTTTGATCTAATTGCCCGAAGTAGCCCGCAATCCTCTACATCCATAATGGCGTGCAGCTCTGGGTTCCACTTTTCAATATGCCCCGTTTATTGCTTGATTGATCATTCATTGTTTTCAAGCATCCGAAACCAACTCATCTCGCAAACGGTAGGGATGTTGCGTACTAATATATTTGTATACATTTCTAACAGTGACTAGTACATCTCTCTGATATAGACTAGTACATGTTGCTTAAAAATGGTGGCAGTTAGCAATTTTATGAGTTGTTTTACCTATATAAACTTAATATTGTCAAAATTTTATATATAACTAGCGTGTAATCCGTGCGTTGTATAGGTTTATGAAATGATTCTTTTATAAATTGTTAATGATATTATTGTTTTTTCTTTTCTTTTGGCATTGGCTTTAGTTTATATTTATTCATGAGTGGTTTATTATATTGGTAGTATAATTTTTCTTTCTACTTTTTCCATAACAATTTATAAATGTATTGTACATATATATAAATTTAATATATAACAATTGCAGAACAAATAATATATTATTATATTTCCTTTATATTTAAAATAATACTCCCTTCGTTTAATATCAAGTGTTGTTTAAGGTTATGCTATAAGGATTAAGAAGGCTATTAAATTGTCACGCTCCGAATCCCAGGAATCCGGAAACGTGAGATAAAATGAAAAGAAAATATATATATATATATATAAATATAAAAGGGAAGAAAGAAAATAAAACGAAACAAAAATGAAATAACTATGCCTATGTCCACACCATTCACATGACATCTATTTGCCACTGCAAGACGATACTATGTACATTCTGTAGTATGATCAATAACAACATATAATAAGAACTGTGCTAAAAAGAAATGATGAAGGCTAGCGCCAACTCCAAAAAAAAAAAAATTAAATATATATATATATATATATATATTTATATATGTGTGTATATATATATATCTATACATACAACGCTGAATAAAAAGTAAACCTATCTGTTTACTTATACATCACTACAAGCTATATGCTTGTCAAAAATAAAAGGAAATATAATGTATACATATGTTTTTTATCCCACATAAAGGAACAAGAACCTATCTATACCTTTGCCTATGCTACAACGCTATATCTACGCTATCAGAGTGTGCTACTAAACAAAATACATAATCCTGGGCTAATACGTATTGGCCAAAAATATGCACAATGACGTCCGAATATCTATTGATGCTTTATATATGTCTCCATACCTACAAAACCACCCATATATCCAAAAAGATGGAAAAAGAAATGTACGGTTAGCCAAGTAACTTTACGATAAAAAAGAGACTAGGCTATATGAATTGTAAATGAATGTATGACAACGTATAATAATCTTATGAACATAACTGTAATTATGATCATGAATGCAACGCACGCCCACACACTTTACCACGCCAACACTTTAAAATATTTTTAATGGGACTAGTATCACCACACTTTCATAAATCGTTACGGTCGCTACCTGCTGGTGACGTGATCGAGCCTTCATTGATCACCACCCGCTGGTGACATAATCAATGGAATAATTCCATATCTGGTTTTCCATCTTTCACGTTTAGGCTGTATGACCTCATTGTTAAAATCTACGCATTTTTAATTTGATACATTTATATCCCAAAAAATGAAAGGAGATCACCCACGCATTTAATTTATGAAAAAATTTCCTTTCAAATATTCCACGCCAATGCCAATCCACGACATGCCACATGAATACAATGTAATGCATTTAACTACGCGATTTAACATGTTATAATCCACATATTTTAACATAATATCAACAATGCTATAAACATGATATTAATCTATGCATATAAATAATTTCATATTTATTCTACGCCCATGCGATGTATCAATCACATCTAATTCACCAACGCATATCAATACTTATATGACGTATCAATTCACTTCCATTCGTTTACGCTTACACTACACTTATGTAACGTATCAATTACGTCAATTTGTCTACATATATTCTATGCCTATTAGACATATCCATCAAGTCTAATTCCATTCCATATATACTTCACATTCAAGATGTATTATTCACGTCTACATACAGACAGAATCGTCAATTTTATATTAAAGTTTATTGACAACCGTACCTAGAAAGATACTGGAAGTTGTCTCAAGACTTCCTATGCAAAAGCCTCAAATTCGCCCTTACTTCGCCCCTTGATTTGATCAATAGATGGATGAGAATGATCATACACCTATAGACAAACATGATTTACACGAAGTAAGAAATAAGAAAATCAACTTTATTTCCACGTAAGAGAATGCACGAAAAACTAGGAAATGTAAACAAAAGACGAGGCTTACATCAAAATGTTTGTATTTCTCCAAGGATGAGAAATCTTCACTTTTTACTCATAAACGACCCCCGATGTTATAAGATTTCAAGCTCTAAAGTGGGAAGAAAATGGTGCTCCTCACCCCCCCTCTCTATATATTTGGAAATGGGGAAGAAAACCAGTTGGATAGATCCAACAGCACTTGGATTGATCGGTTTATAACTTTGGATCAATCCAATAGCTATTTAGATCGATCGAAGCTATTGGAATTTTGAGTGCTCACCCTCGAGTGGAAAACTTCCAAAAACACTCGTAATCTCTCAGAGACACAAATAGAAGTGACTAGAAACTTTCGAAATGACATTTGAGTGTCCGAAACTTGATCTACGTAATATAACATGACTACTAGAAAACTCCGTTCAAACACCGTATTTCTATGCTACTCGACACTATCATCCATGCCACGTGACTACGCACAACACACCACACATATTACACATAGTCCATGCATACTACGCAATAATAATATTATGATGTAACGAATAATATTATTATTAAAACGAAAAAAATTTATTCGAATTTCTGGGAAGTTACATAACTAGTCTTATTTACATAAGACAATATTCATATTTTAGTATATTATCTTTTGTTGAAATACACAAAAAATTAATACATTGACTAATTAATAGGGGTAAAATTAAAAAAAAAATTAATAAAAACAATGGTTTTCTAAATCAACACTTAATATGAAACACATTTTTTTTTAAATGACACTTAATATAAAACAGGGGGACTATATAATGATTTACCCGTAAATTGATATTGACATAATAAAAATATTAATTTTTTAGCATAAATAATTTTTATCTTTTTTTTTTAAATGATAGCTTTCATCCTTTTGTTACAATGCATAGAGTCTTTTGTGATATATTTTAAAAACTAATATATTTTGTCTATTTTAAAAAAAGATTGGGTTTAGAGAAGTTCTATTATGATAATATTTTGAAATAAATAATATAATTTTAATAAATTTTATTTTATATGAAGTTTGTTTTGGTGGAATTCTATTGTGATAAATTTTATTATTCAAAATTCTTAAATTTATGGGACATGTGTAAGTTAGTTATATTTACATTTGTTGCAAATAGAGCGAAGATTGTTAAAGAGACATTTTTTGCATAATTCTCCAACATAAATAATTTTTTATTTTTTTTAAATGTTTAACTTTCACTCTCAAACTGATATTGACATAATACAAATGTAATTTTTCCAACAAAAATATATATATTTTTAATTATAATTTTCATGCTTGCTCCAATATATAGTCAGTTTTAGCATATATGATTAAAATAACTATATTAGAGTAATGTTCTCAAACAACACAATATAATTTTAATAAGATCTATTTTTCAAGAAGTTTAGGTTTGTTGGAAATCCATCATGATAGTTTTTTTTCTTCTAAAAATTCTTAATTAATTGGAAGCATGTCAATTAATTATGTGGACACTTTCACAAATTGATAAAAACAGTTGGATAGACAACTTTTATATAATTTTATAACATAACTAATGTTTTTTATCTTTTTATTTTTTTTTAATTCCAGCACATAGAGTGTGATAGTTATATATTTTACTCGTTTTAAAGAATATTAGCTTTAGATGAATTCTATTATGGTAATTTTTTCATATAAAATTAAGTTAGATAAGTTTACTTTTCTGTAAGTTTAGGTTTGCTGAAATTCTATTATGATAAATTTAATTAATCTGATTTTTTATAATATTATTTTTGTTAAAATTTTATGACATCTTTCATTTTTGTTTCTTTTATTTCAGGTTTTGTGGGATTCATGCTATAATAATGTTTTTAAGAAAAAAAATAATTTTTATTAGGTTAGTTTAGTTTGGGTGGAAATTTATTATGATAATATTTTTAAAAGGATAATGTTAATTAAAATGATATTTTAAAGATTGATGGAAACATTACATTTTGTGTACGTATTCATGTAAACATAATAAAGATATAGTATTTTTAAAATTTAATTGGTTAGAATTTGAGGGTGTAGTCGTATAAAGTAGAGAGATTTGCGAATTATATGAGATTAAATTTCACTACGTATGGACATGATTTCTTAATTGATGGAAATGTTTTTTTTTCTTCTAGATTTTGATTGATAAATGATAGGAATATGCGAGAATATTACGCGACCACTTGCAAAAAAATTACGTAGTCACTTATCAAAAAACATGTAATTATATGTTGTGATTAGAGTAAAAGCAGCAAAAAAATTCAACTTTCATATTTTGGTTAGAATTTAAGAGAGCAACCTTGTAAATTAGAGAGATTCACAGACTATATTTCATTAAATTTGTCTATCAAACGTGATTGGTTAATTGATGAGATATTTTCTTTTCTAAATTTTAATTGTTAAATTGATGGGACATACGAGGAGCCTATGCGGCCATTTAAAAAAAAATCATGCAACCACTTTGCCATAAATCAATGCAATCATATGTTTGCAATTAGATAAAAAGTAGTGGGAAATTTAATTTTTATATTAATAAGAGATGTTATGGATTTGCGAGGAAAAGTGATAATTAAACCAACAAGGCTAGCCAAGTGGCCAGATCCTCGGTCAAAAGTCTCAGGTTCAACTCTTTCCTCCCCAGCATATTGCCCGCTATGCACTCGAAAAAGTGCACATCTAATATGTAACTTCTAACTTTTGCGTTTATCATTTACAAAGTTCGACCTTATATTACTAGCTGACAATGATATCACATTCACAAGTCATAGCCTTCAGATGTAAAGAGTGCATATTCATCTTGTTATAAGTAGTTTGATCACTTTATTGTTTCTATTCCATATAAACTGTCTGGCATCATTTGAACATGTTCGGATTAGGATGAATCCGCCCTAGCCCTGCAAACAAGTTCATCTTTCTTTTGTTCGCCTCCCCTCACCAGTCGGATAGTACTTTGGACCGGGTGAAGATAATAAAAGCAGCCATTGATGTGAGGTTTCAAAAATACTGTTCCCAACTAGTAATATAGCTCGACTGGTGATATAAAAATCAAGGGCAGATCCTAAACGCAACTCCCCCACATGCATCGGAGATTGATCACCCATCCACACATGGCGCGTTGAATCCAAGCGGTAGGCATAAATGGCTGAGATCTCCTTAAGCACCACATTGGAAGTTTTGCTTAGCACCATCCAAAAGCAAATATTGTGGAGCTCTTTATCTATCTTCAACTATAAATAAACCACATCCACTCAACAAATAGGATAACAAATATACACAAATGCAACCGTATGCCAGGATAATCTCAAGTTTTCATGCTGCATTTTTTTACTACCTATCAAACGAAAACGATCAAACACGTGAACTCAATGATTCTAAATTATATTACATTAGAAATTTCCTTCCACTGATCAGAAATGCAGCTTCCTTTGCATTGTCTGCAACAACATCTTGATCAGCAGCTAAAGCAGGGTTTCACCATTAGAAGAATCGATGATGTTTGAAGACGTGGCATTTACCCCATTTGCTGGTACCTCGCTCTGTAGCATCATGAGATTCACATGGAACAGAAAATAAAGGCTACACACTTGGAAAATCTGGGAATGGAAAAGTAACCCTTTAAATGTTGCATACCTGTTTGGTGGCCTTTGATGGAGGATCTTGGAACACGGCAGCTGAACTTTTCGAAAGCTCTTTCAGGAATCCCTAAGAAACTTCAAACCGTAAAAAACAGATAGAAGCAATAGCTTCTGATGCTTCTGATTTTCCCAAAAAAGTACATGGAGGGACATGTCAGCCACCTCAAGCACAAGATGCAAAGAAAGTTTTGTGTTCGGGGACGTGAGGATTACAAATCTTGAGTATTTCGATCCGGTATTTTATGTAGATAATTAGGTCCTGGAGCTCCCAGCCACCTTTGTATGCTAGTGCTACTATAGTGTCCATAGCTTTAATATTAGAAATATGAAATTACTAGGTAGATGTTATCCCCATATTTGTATACGCACTAAACTTGCTATATAGAAACTAGGTCAACCAATGTGCATGCACAGCAATGCTTTAACAATCAACCCCAAATCTGTATAAACTTCGAATCCATCAAACTAAACATAACAAAATTGTAGTTGGTAATCCCAAATGAAAAGAAATGACAGCACATGAGTGAAAAGGATGGAAAGAGAATTCAAGCATATAGGTTGCACATATCTAAGAGCCTGGACAAAACCAGTTTTAACAGAAATAGAGCCAGGAAATATTTAGGTGTTCGTTTCATAGTTACGGAACCCAATGGTTCGGAAAAATTGGAACCTGACAGGACCGACCACATTACCAGTTCATCCAAACCAAAACAGAGGGATGAAATCAGATTGGATTATGGATTAAACAAGTTAGGGACAGGTGTTTGGCATGGTCCGCTCATATTTTTTTTCTTCTTTCGTGCAATTAATATCAGTTTCTTGCATTTAGTGAAAATATGCATGCTGAAAATTAGAATAAAAAGGACCATAATTAACTATTAAAGTTACTTCAAAAAGTTTAGGTGAATATAATACAAATATATTAAAGGCTCACACTTTGGAACGGTTTCACACGTTACGAATCGGTTGCGGTTATGGTCAGGTGCAGATTCAGAATGGGTAACTCGGAGAACTGAACTGTCAAGAATGGTTTTGTGTTTTTGGATCTGTAACTGAACCGCTTTAGTCAAAACCAGACTAACTGTATGGTTAGGCCCAGTTTCATGGTTTCTCTTACAGCCCTACATCAACTATGTAGAGAGGACTTCTAAGCAGTTAATAGGTGAGACAAATAATCTCTCCTTCACTAACTTTGATCAAATCACTATAGGGGAAGCTTCAAACATAAGCAGCAACCTTTGACAGCTAAACTTTAATATCAGAAACCCAAAATCAGTCTCTTTCTCTTGGGAGCAAATTGATCACATCGTATGCACATTGTGGGAAAAAATAGAAGAAAGAAGCATTCAACTTTGATGGCCTCAAAACAAAATAACATAAGGTGAGTACTATAATGCAAAATTAAAATTTCATGGTAAAGACAGCGATGCAAAGTTCTATCAGTCCAGGGAATAGTAAATATTGATATTCATTGGCATTAAAATGGGGAAATCATCTATTATGCACAAACCTTATTAGCCCATTTCAGCCCACATGCATTGCATAATGTCCTTGGGCCTGCAGGACCACGTCGCATCATTGGAGTTGACCTTGAGCTTATACCACAGTGAGTACATCTGCGGATAATTAGCAAATATATATATTGAGAAAGGTCATACAGCTCCGTAAGGATGACCTCATTTTAAAATTGCACAAGAATCGACCAAGGCATAAGGTGGGAACTAATCAAGTGACCACATGTTAATAAAGATGAAACAGAATATTTTGAGACATGATTCTATTTCTTTTATGATTTATTTAATTCAATAAGTTAATTAGGATTTGTATCCTAATTGATATTAAATAGGATTTGATTGTTATTTCCTTTCTCCATCAAGTTTATTTCCTTTTATATTTAAGGTTTTCCCTATATATACGAGGCTTATGATAAAGTTTTATTTATACTCCAGAATTGATTATTGAGAATTACATGCTATTGTGTTGCCTTTCTCCCTCATCTTTTCTGACTCTTTTCTTTGATACTTGTGAGCAAGTGGTTGAACACAGGATATTTTTAAGGGGTTTGATGAGGATACTAATGAGGTGCAAATACTTGAGCGATGGAATAAACCCTGGGAAGCACGGATGCTCCAACATAGGTGCTGTGTCCGCGTCGGACGCGTATCGGATACATATACTCCGCAGACACTTTGAAATATGTGTCCGACACGACATGCGGCAAGTCCAAAATGCTATTTAATTATTTAAACTTTGGACACACTATAAACTCATTTTTGACTTGTCATGGACACAACGGATCAATTTGTAACCTTTTTTTCTGATATGGTCCTTTTTTATTTATTTTCAATCATATATTTTGGTAATTTTCATAAACTATTTTTCAATAGTTGTTTATTACTTTAGTGCATGACATGTTTTTGGGTTTTTTGATAATTGACACTCGTTAGTAAGGTGTACTAGATTATAACAAAATGCAATTAATTATTTGCTACTTTGAGCCAACAACCAATGCATAACTTCATTAACATATAAAAGTTATTAAACAAAATAAAAAAATATCGAATCCCCACCGTGTCTGTGTCCAAATTCTTTTGAAAATTGTCGAATCCGTGTCTGCACCCGTATCCGTATCGGTGCTTCTTAGGATAAACCCTAGGTACTGCCTCCTAAAGTTGAGATAGAAGTTGAAATTGAACAGATTCCTAGAAAAATTAAAGAGGTTTTGGTAGAGATTGCTTGGAATTTCCTTAGGAATGACAGAAAGAGTAGTGTTAGAGTAACAACGATGTTGAAAAGGTGCATTTCAAGTCATGGACTAATTTTAGTGATCTTGTTGGGTGAATTCTCTTTATAAAGATGCGAAATTTTTTTTATTTCTATTCTCTTGGAAAATAAGTTGCACTTTTACACAGAAAATAAAAGTGGCATATCTTCCTCGATAGTTCCATTAGATACTTTGGTTACATCGCGTGTAGACAAGTTTGTTTGGGTGCCTTGTGTCATGGGATTATTCGGGTCAACGAAAGACGTTGTGAGCGAAATGATATAATCGAAAATTCAAGTTTAAGTTGGATGCCCATGCTGATCGATGGAGGACGATTGGATTACAACTGCTCCTCATTTTTTAAACTATCAAGTTCGAGGTAGAATTTTTTCCAACCTGGAGAGAATAATGTAGATCAAGAAGAACATGATTTTATTTGTTTTATGATTTATTTTTATTCAATAAGTTAATAAGGATTTGTATCCTAATTGATATTAAATAGGATTTGATTGTTATTTCCTTTCTACATTAAGTCTATTTCCTTTTATATTTAAGGTTTTTCCTATACATATGAGGTTTATGAGAATATTTTATTCAAACTTCAGAATTGATAATTGAGAATTAAAGTATTGTATGTTTCTCCTCCCTATTCTTTATTCTATTTCTCTCTCTTTCTCTTCTATTTCTCTCATTTGCTCCCCTATTCTTTATTCTCTTTAATTTGTTTTGCATCACATGTCTCCATGAGTGTAAACCGACCTTGATACATAACAACACGGGTTACAAGTAAAAGGAAAACATAATACAAGAATGCAAAGATTGGTTAGAAAAAATAATTTAAATGACCAGGAAGAGACATTCATGGACTACAACGAAACTAGGACCTGCCTTACAAAGCTACATTATTTGACACACATCAAAAGAGAATTTTTAGGTTCTTTAGACTTTCATTCTTTTCCACTTGACGTTGGGGTTCTAGTGTCAGTGTGCGTGCTGAAGAAAGGGATAAGATAATGGAGCAACTAGTATATGCCTACAAGACGGAAAGATTAATCTATATGTAAAAACAAATTGAGACTGACATTGTCTCTGGTTCCTCTTGGCTGGAACCCAGTGGCGAATTCCACTCGGAAGAAGAACCCTCTCTTTCCTGACTAGCCTTAGCTGAACTGAATTGACCCTTTTTCCGCTGCATCCTGACAAAATTGTGAAAAAAAAAATTGTCAGCAGGCGACCATTATTCAAAACTTCCTCTTAAAAAATAAATTGCTGAGTAAACAAGCAAAATAAAACCAGACGGCATAAAAGGCATTTTAATCCAAGCCGTGATGGTACCCCACAAAACATGAGCACACAAACTCTATTGCATAAAAAAGGGTAAAATAGCACATATTTCAAAAACAAACAGCACACCAGTGAACAAGAAAATGCCAAAACTTCAAGCACCAAACAAGGGCCACAGTACATGAATACCTGAGAGCAACTTCTTTTCGAACGGTATAACGGATCTTCTTCTCAAAATTTCTCTCTTTCCTTTTCTCCCTGAACCGGATCAAAGATGCAGCCCTATGATGTTGACTCAGTCTTCCAGGCAAATCACCTGAACCCTATGCAAAAGTGCGAATAAGAAAGTGAAGCCTAGCTCAAATGATGACTCCATTAACAAAATGAGAGCACAAGTACCCTTTGATTCTGAGGAGGTCCGCCTATGGTTGGAATACCATTTGGAACTTCATAACCACCTAATAGCAGCAAAACAGCTTGCACCTGTTCAATTCAACCAAAATGAATCCTGTCTCTCTCACATCAACGTTTAAAAGAAAGGGAGAGTGGCATATATAGGCAATAATAGAATTCAACAAATCGACAAGAAAACCAAGACTCGAGAAGTCCCAAACACTATAAACACCAATACACTACACAAAAGGTTGTCTAAAATGAAGTCTTGTCACAAATACATGATAGGCTCACAAAATTGAACTGTAAAATCCCTTCAATCAGTAATGCCATAGTTTTAATGGGACTAAGGGCGAGTGGAGAGGATTGAACCTTTTTCCTTTTCCCAGATAGCAAAGAGGATTCTAGAGTCATCACTCCTCCATATTTGATTTGGGAGTTACACTTGAGGGAAAGTGGAGTTTAAGACATCTTTCAACTCATTTTAGACTAGTAAGAAAGCCAAAAGCAAGTCAAGTGGCCACGTTCCTATTTCACATAAGGCTTATTTGACTGCAACTTTTAAGCTGAGCTGCAGTGCAGATACTTTTCTAGCCTTAGGAAAAAAAAGTTTTTTAGCCAGTTAAACTTAGGGTTAGTTTGGTACGAGGGAATGGGTTAGGATAAAATGGAAATCTTTTCTAGAGTAATATCTCATGTACGAACATTCCATGTCTCATCCACAGTTTTATTCATTTCCATACCTCATTTTCTTGAGGTGGAATGGCTCTGCAGCTTCTCTACAATATAATCTGTCACTTATCATTCCCACCATGATACCACTCCCAACAAAAAACTTTAGTTTTACAAAGGAAATCATCCCATACTATTCTCATAAATTTTAAGCACCGCATTTTGGCTTATAAGCTGTAGTGTGTTTTCGAAATGAGATTAGCTCTTTCCCAACTTAAAAAAGACAAACTAATTTTCTCAAAAGTTGCAATTGAACAAGCACATAGATAAGAAGACCTTCGTGTATGCATATACATGCGCAAGAGAGGCAGGAAGACAGTACCTTCTTCCAGGAGAAATACGCTGAACAAATAAATCTTGCATTCCCACCCATTTCCAACCACAACCCCCAGATTATAATCCAGTTCATTTCAAATTGTTCCCACCCTTTCACATATAAGGGCTAGTTTTCATCCCCACCATTTTTAAGCTAACCTTTTTCCCTTGTAAGCTGCAGTGCATTTAAATTCTCAACTTTCTCACCTGAAAAAAGCTACAAGTTTTTATCCGAATGAGATTTAAACTGTTCCTTTTTCCCAGCTTCAGAAAGACCCCCAGGGCACCCAACCAGCACCCCTAAATGAGTCCCTACCTTAAAGTTTCGGGATTAAAGCCAAGAAAACCCTTCTGCAAGTTATCCAAAAGGTTTCCTAGAGAATACAGAAGACGATCTCCTTGAACAAAGAAATTATTGTTCATTCCAAGTTCTCTTTTTAAGTTTATTGAAGGCTCTGGTGTGGGCTTCTATCCATATCTTAGCCCTCTACTTGAAGGTTTGAGCAATATGAGTTAAAATTTAGGGTAGGTACACCAGTATTTCCAAACCCTGTTCAATCCTTAAAGTTCATTCCACATACCAGGCTTTACTTTAAAGTTACGAGGTACCGAAGTGAAAGCCCTAAACAAGCATATAGATTGATTACATCTCCACACACACACACATTTAATTTTAATAACCGAAAACGGCATATGGATTTTCATACAAAAGCGGGTCGAAGGAAGGAAATACACATGTGGATTTGCGGTGGACCCCACGTGTGAAAGTGGGCACGTCTTTCATCCAAAAGCTATACCGTATGAAATCTCTTCATCAACGAAATTAAATATATATATATATATATATAAGTATATATTTAATAGTAGATGTGTTGTGTACCTTTTCAGGGGAAACCGCGTCGAACACATAAACCTCGCCCTGAAAAGACAGCGTAAGCTGATCGGAGCCGCCGCCACCTCCACCTCCTACAACCGGAGCAACCTCAGCCCCGCCAGGGAGATACATACCGTGATGCTGAGGTGGCACAGCGTCGATCACCCCCGGCCCTTGACCTTCGAACCCGATCCCAGAACCGCCATTGATCTCGTTTTCCATTGACTCCTCACCCGAAACGACGTCGTCCTCCTCTTCGTCCACCATCTGCTGATTCATGGCGGCGTCCGCAGTGTGTGTGTATATATATATATATATATATAAGTGTGTCTATATATATATACATTCGGACATGTATACATATATATTATAAAGATGTATAGAAATAAGCAGAATATCAATTATGTGAATTATATATAATTGGAATTAAGAAGTGTCTATAAAAATACACATATATACATTCGGGTGCTTTTAGATATATATATATATACATGCATACATAGATATATATATACACATACATACATATATATATATACATATATCTATACATACATATATATATATATTGGAAGTTTAAGTATACATTTGATATTGATCAGTTTTAATACGAGATGATTACAGGTTGTATGCTTAATTATACGGTATTATATAATTATTAATACAGTATTATACTGGTATGGTACGGTGTTTATACAGAGTTTACTGTATTTACACGGTATTTATACCGTTGTATATTGTATGTATGCAGTATGTATACGGTATTCTTACAGGGTATCTGATGCGTATTGGGTCATGACATTCCATCGGGGACATAGTCTAAGGGTATTATATATTTTATTTTCCATGGTATTATAAACTTACCGCCTGCTTTGGATATTTCCTAAGCAGATAGGATAGGTCATTCAACTCGCACATAGCTTTTGTCAGGGTCCGGCAGCATTCGGGCAGAAATTCAGCAACTCAGCAGGTTTTGGGTCAGACAAGGTTTTGCTGAATTTTAGATAGTTTTTTGTTTTCTTCCGTAGACTCTGATGTATATATTCTTTTCGGCACACTGTTTATGCCGCATACTGGACCTAGTTAGTTGACTTTTGTATTAAAATTCTGTTCAGACATGATGTATTATGCTCTTTAGTGTTGTGTAGTTTTCTATCCTTTATTTATTTGGAGTTATTTTGTGGTAATTGGTTATGGGTTTAGGTTTAGCAGTTATCACACCCCCGGTTCCGAGTGCTTGGAAATGGGGGCGTGACAACATGAGTACACTGAATTATAGATTGTTAGAACGAGATAGTCTCGTGCAAATGTATTTAATTATGTTGTTCATAAATATGTTAGACTTGGAAGAGTTGTGGCTCAGATGCAGTTGAAGCTTCGGAGGTATATTTGTATAAGAAGTCATGTGCCTATGTAGCTACTTTATAAAATGATAGTGTTCATTTTATAGTTGGACATATATGATATTTACCGTACACTGTCAAATTTATCATCTTGTTGATTTCTGACCCATACATTTATTTATTTTTTCTATTGTATATCATCATGGCATTATAGGTTCAGAGTTGGACTCAGGACTTGATTGCTAGGCTGAGGAGCCGCATGCAGAGGTATATTATTGGGCCTTAAGCGGCAAGTAGTGGATTTATATTGTTCATTTTTGCGCCTAAGTGGTCATTAGTGATAGACGATTATTCGAGCCTTAAGTGGCCTTTATATTATATACTGTTGTTGCCCCAATTGGTGTGTACAATATTTGTAGGCGATAACAGAATGCAATTTGCATTATCTGTGTTCGATTGGAAGTTGTATGAAAGTATAAACATGTTATTGGGCTTGTACATAGAACGAAGAACATATTTATGCCTTCTACTTTATCATCTGGTTAGTATAAAACTTCCATTATATTTGTATGCAGGAGATTATAGATTGCATTGTCCCACTAAAATGCTCTTAAATTTATTTGAAGTTATATGTTGGACTTGTACGATTATGCATTTATTTTGATTTCAAACAGTTGTATATTGGCTATTTTATATTTTTATGGCAGGATGATTGTTGTAGACTGAAAATGGTTGGTATAGTTATCGTATTTTCTTTATAAGCCCACGTCCCCGGGTTTATAGAGATTCAGAACGTTACATTTTTAGACAATTGTCTATGTTATTTGTCATAATAAATTGTGGGGCGTTACATTTATAAATTTGGGAAATTTTTTCTCTCCCGAGTGGACCAAACTTATTTTTCTAGGGAGGCCTAATAGGTACAAAAATTTATTTATTTCTCCGCTTTTTATGTTCTCTTTCTCGACGGAGTTATTTGGAGGATTCAAATTGAGAACCATTTATTTTTGAACTCTAAAATCGTGTTAAGTGTCAATCCTATCTACATCTTAGACTGTTAGCACGTAAAAGCAATTTTTATTATCTTCTATTATTTTTCAATAATGTTTGAGCCATGTGATTGGTGCAAGACGAAGCCAAAATCTTGCAGGATAAGTTAAAAAACATTTAATTCTAAATTGAGATATGAATTGAAATTCGAAATCATAGCATTTGAGTAATTCCCAATAGTTGGTCAAACAAAATTACGGATGTGAGGCTCAAGTTGAAAAATGAGTTTTGCAAGTGTTTTGCTTTATGTGGACCTTGCTAGATTTTTGGTAGATTTTTAGGACTAGTTAATATGGAAACTCACTACAGATTAGGGTTTGTTTAATTACAATTATTAATCAATTAAGTCATTTTATTTGTAATTGAGAAAAAATTAGATATATCCAACTTATTTAAACAAAAATACCAAATAAATTTAAATCATAAACTAATTAATTAAAAATTATCCAACTTTTAATAAAAAAATTAACAAGCCAAAATTCATAAGCAGGAACCGAACAACTAGTTCATTGTAAGCTACTGTGGTCAATCTTTTGTTACTTTGTACATAATATTTCACTTTTTTTATTTATCCTGGAGAAGGGAAAGGTACCAAAGTTGCCATATTTTATTATTTTGATAAATTTTGTTTTGCCCTTTAATGATGGGAAGAACAAATACAAAATTTCCAAAAACAAGCACGTACGAGAATTGTTTATCTATGCTAAAATTCGCGTACGTAATTCGACGAGACGTAGAATTCAACTCTTTTTGGGCCCAACAACCCCACCCACGTGCTCGGGCTGGCCCACTGAAGGCCCGCAAATCGAGCTCACTTTGGTCATATCTTTCTCCGACAAGATGAACTCCACGTGGCAGCATCGAGACCGTGTAGTCTGTGTCCGATGTCATTTGCCGTGTCGTGTGCCAGTGATCTGTGAGTTGACTGCAGCGCCCAAATTACCACGCTCCTCCATTGGTGCGTGTCGGCCACACAAACATATTCTTTTTCTTTTTTCATTTTGTTTTTTAAAAAAATATGTTATTTTAGGCCATTCACATCAATTTATTTTAATGGATTATTCAAAATACATAAAATAAAAATGACACTATCTCTATTTTACAAAAAAAAATTTAACTATATAGATTACCTATCATAATTTTTATAATATTAAAATATTATTAATTAGATTTTTTTTTTTAATTTTACATTGATAATTAAATATTTCTTTTATGTTAATTTTTTATTGAAAATTATTAAATTTACATATCAATGTCGATATTTTATTGAACTATATTTTATAATTTAATAAGATTTATAGCATGCAAATTGGACAGATTTAAAGTTATATTTAAAAGAAAAATGAATTAAAAAAAACTAAAAAATTGGTTTTGCATTAATACATACAACTAACGGGAGGAGAAAGAAAGAGGATCGCGTATGGGAGGAAAGAGAAAATTATGTAGTTAGCGACTTTTGGTTCTTTATATTTAGTGAATCATTTCAATTAGTTCTTATTTTAGGTAATCATTAGGTAATTTGATACGTACTATGAAATCAACAATATTTTCAGTTTTGTTACCTTATCATATAACCAATTTCAGATAATCCAATACAAGTACTCTTAAGTTAATTGGAAATCTGAAATTTGAAATTTCGCCAAAGCCTAACAAAATTTAATTCAGGCCGAGGTTAACACACCCCGATTATATTTTTTCTGAGTATCATATCAAGATGTTCGTTAGTAATTAGTAATAGTACTTTTATTTGCTCATCACCTTGACTGTAAAATAAAATAATAATAATAATAATAATAGAATAGTGAATTTACTCAATTAATCATATGTGACAGTTGAGTTTATATACATCAGAGCTAGAGACTACTAAGTAATATATTTTGTAACATGAACTGCTGCGTATGGCAATTCAACGACCATATGGCGGAGATATGGTAAGGTATATTTATTTTACATTTTCATATGTCATATTTTTTGTTGATTTTGTTATTATGTTAATTTGTGCATATCAGTCTAGTCGGCTTATGCAAAACGGGCTTCTGGTTAAACTTGGCCACTCAACAGAAGCGGGCTTCATATTGATAACCAAGATAAGTGGGCCACATAGCCCGCTAGTTTTATTAAATGATAAGGCCCATTGATATTTTGCATTCGCATTAATGTCAAAAAATAAAAATATTATCGATGATAAATTATTATTAATGAGACATTTTACTATGTCTGGTGCAAGTATGGAGTTCAATCATTAAATGAAAATACTATGCGTTGTGTAAGCACGGCCTACCATATTGACTTATAACGCGATTGTTTCTGTATAAAAATAATGAGAAGAGAAACGAAAAGCAGACATAAAAAAGCAAATAAAGAACGCACCAATAGTGATCAGAACAAGAGAAAAAATAAGAGAGGAAATGGATCAAACTTGATCCATATTTTCAATTTTATTTTACATGTTGTATCATGTTGTATTTTCTCTTTTATATAAATAAAAGCATAGCTGGTATTAGTCCCGTAGAGTTGAAACACTTAATTTTTTATCTCCTATTTTATTTTCCTGTAGATTATTGTATTTGTTTTATAGCATGATTTATAACATGTTATCAGTACGAGTCTCTACAAGAAAATATTGTTAGACTTTGCAGGAAATTTTATAAA
>MKEJ01049011.1:0-10050 GCA_001753735.1 Embelia ribes | reverse complement strand
AGAGAGAGAGACACAGATTCAAAGCTGGCAAATTGAAGCAGCGTGTTGTTGTTCTCTCCACCATCCCCCCACATTCTCCACCGTTTAAAACCCCTTCACTCTCTCCCTCTCTCTCTACGCTCCTCCCCCCCCATCTCTCACAGAGAGAGAGAGCAGCAGCAGCAGCAGCAATGGCTACATCTCCATCTACTATGTGTCCAGAGAAGAAGCATTGGTGGCTCACCAACAGAAAGGTATTTAATCGTAATCCAAAACAATCCGATTAACCAATAATTTCGCGGCCCAAAGGACGAATTACACTAATGATTCCAATTGTTTGAATCGAAATCAGTAATTGTTTTCGATGAAACTGAAAACCGTAATGCATTACCATTAATGTTTTGCGTAAGTGTTTATACTTTGCAGAAATATGATGAGAATTGGAGTGAATTTTTTTATTTATTATTATTCGTCTGTTGATTCGTTAATTTCTTTTCTATCAAAATTATAGAATGTATACTAAACATAGAAATATACATTGTGTTACTTAATGCTTAATAATTTAATAAATATATTTGACAATTGTTGAGAAATTTTGGTTAATAAATATTGATTTCTGTTATTTCTGCAACAGTAATGGTTTTCCAGTTTCCTAATAGAGACTAATTTATTAGAAATTAAATGAGAGGATGGAAATGCTCTGAAGTTGCCCAACCTTGAAAAGGACCAGTCATGTCGATAATTCAAAACTTTGATACTATTACTATTACAATTGAAACTACAGAGACTATTGGTGTTATTAACATCCCTGTGTTTAATTTAATTATCTCAACAGATTGTGGACAGATACGTGAAGGAAGCTCGGGTCCTGATCTCGTCTCGAGACCAGAGTGAGATCGTGACGGCTCTGAGCCTAGCCGACTCGGCATTGGCTCTGTTGCCGCGGCTCGAGCCGGCTCTGGAGCTGAAGGCTCGGTCCCTGCTATACCTGCACCGGTACAGGGAGGTGGCGGACATGCTGCAGGACTATATACCGAGCCTGAAGATGGCGGCTGATGAGCCGTCGGCTTCTTCTCTCTCGTCAGAAAGCTCATTGTTGAAGGAGAGGGTGAAGCTGCTGGGAAGTGAGTCGTCGTCGACACCGGATAGGGAGTATCCGTCTTTTAAGTGCTTCTCGGTTTCGGATTTAAAGAAGAAGGTCATGTCCGGGCTGTGGAAGAGCTGCGACAAGGAAGGCCAATGGAGGTAATTAATTTCGTTCTTTTATTTGTAGAACATGATTTGTGTAGCGACAATTATATGCCCAAACCGCACATGCATATGATTTTATACTTTGCTTTGATCATATATATATGATTACAATGAGATTTGGTATTTGTTATTGAAATTTTTGTGGGGGGTACAATTTGGATTTCAAATGATGCACATTTATTAATGATGCATGATTACTTTATTGCAATTATGAAGTTCTAAGGCGAAATATTAACATATTGGCATATAAATCGATTTTAATTTGATTATTGTCGTATCAGAATTGGATTTATTCTTGATGTATTCTTTGATTTTGACTTCTTCTTTTTTTCACGAGAACAATTTTGATGTTAACTTGAAATTTGAAATTGTAAAAAGTGTTTACATATTTTTTTTTTCAAAACCAGTTGATGTTAACCAATTGATCTGATTTCGGGTATGCAGCTTACTTGGTGTTAACATTTTTTTTTTTCCGCCTGGTCCTTAATTTTCGAAGTAAACAAAGATAATTTAAGCTAATTCTGAAGGTCCCAAAACAGCAGTTAAGAATTGTTTATTTCAGGTTTTGAGGATATGATTATTGAAAATCCTACTATTCTCTTTTGTTAAATAAAATGATCACCATCGTTACTTGTTTTTGTGGATTTTTTTATAGAAGCCTGTGTTCTTTGTTTTTGTTAAAGTGTAATCGCTGGACCCCATAAACGGCTGCTAATTCAGAATCATTCGCTAGAAAAGTTTTCAAAACAAAAATTATTATCTGGTTTCCGTCATCGAGCTGACTCACTGAGTTTGCCTTCATCCAGGTACTTGGTCTTGGGCCAGGCATGCTGCCACCTAGGCCTAATGGAGGACGCCATGCTGCTCCTCCAGACCGGCAAGCGCCTTGCCACTGCAGCATTCCGCCGTGAGAGCATATGCTGGTCGGACGATTCCTTCTCCTTCACGGTGGACCCCATTACCGATCCCCAAAATACGCCTCCACCCAAGACCGAGTTCGAGCTCATTACCCAGCTGCTGTGCCAAATCAAGCTCCTCCTCCGCCGCAAGGCAGCAGCCGTGGCCGCCCTCGATGCTGGCCTACACTCCGAGTCCATCCGCCACTTCTCCAAGATTCTCGACGGCCGCCGCCCTGCCCCGCAGGGCTTCCTTGCTGAGTGCTACATGCACCGTGCCCTAGCTTATAAATCCTCGGGCCGTATAGCTGAGTCCATCGCTGACTGCAACCGAACACTTGCCCTTGACGCATCCTGCATCGAGGCCCTAGCCACCCGCGCCTCCTTGTTTGAAACAATCCACTGCCTCCCTGACTCCCTCCATGACCTCGAACACTTAAAACTCCTATACAATTCGATCCTGCGGGACAGGAAGTTACCTGGACCTGCCTGGAAGAAACACAACGTGAGGTATAGTGAAATCTCCGGAAAGCTCTGCGCTTTGAGCTTGAAAATCCAAGAGCTGAAACAACGGGTCGGTGCTGGAGAAACTGGCAACGTCGATTACTATGCGTTGATCGGGTTAAGGAGAGGATGCTCAAAATCGGAGCTCGAGAGGGCTCATCTGTTGCTTACAATACGACATAAGCCAGATAAGAGCACGAGCTTTATCGACAAGTGTGAGCTTGGGGACGATCGGGATATGGGTTCGATTAGGGATAGTGCGAAGATGTCGGGCTTGTTGTTGTATAGGTTGATACAGAAGGGGTATACAAACTTGTTGAAGATGGTTGTGGAGGAGCAGGAGGCGGAGATGCAGAGGAAGAAGGCAGCCGGGGCATTAAAGGCGGCGGCGGCACAGGCACAGTCACAGCAGCAGCAGCAGATCAAATTGGAAAGTGAGAATAGGGTTGAGAAAAAAATTATTAGTAAAGCGAATTCGGGATCGGTTTTCCAGGGGGTGTTCTGTAGGGACATTGCTGCAGTTGGGAGTTTACTTTCTCAAGTTGGGTTTAATCGTCCAATCACGGTTAAGTACGAGGCACTAAGCTGTTAATGGGTATGATAATATGAATTACACTATTGCTATGAGATGGTCTCTGCGTGAGTGGTTTCGATGTATCATCGCTTGAAGATTAGAATTTACCAGGTGGAGAATTTGATTTTGTACAAAGGATAATTAAGTGTCAGCTGGGGAAAAATTTTGTTACATTTTTATATATTGTTCAGTCTCTCTCACTTGCGCTCGTGTACAGATTTAATTCAGTGTTGCGAAAAATTATATTTTTGATGTTTTGTAGAATTGGTTTCTATCTTCTTCCAAGTCTTCTTCATGTAATGAAAAAAGGGGTAAAAAACAATAAACTTGGGTAACTTTTGACTATAGTACACATGAGCAACTTGACAATTATACTTCGTAAAAAGGGGAGATGTCTCTGGAATTAAATGCACAAGTCTTGCATAAATTTTAAATTTAAAAAAATGAATCCAAATTTAATCATGAATTTTATAATCAACGGTCACTATTTGGTGGGTAAGAGCTACTTATAACTATTCCCGGCAACTCCCTTCATCCGTATATTTCTTGCTAATGAGCTCAATTTTGGTAGCATTTTTAAACTTGTTACCATCATCATACATATGTTTTTTTTATTCTTCAAGGTTCAAGTAAGGCCACTTTTTCTTAACTAAGGTATGCAATTATAGACAAATTAACAGTGTACTTATTCAATTGACATTGTCAATTAACCATTTATTGAGGTAAGTTTGTTTATGACTTGGACAACGGATGCGGCTCGTAAGTATAAAATTAATAGGAATGACTGAATTTATTTAAAAAAAAAAATTATAATATAAATTTAATACTAAAATTACAAAATAAAAAATTTTATACTAAAAATTTTGGCTAGAAAAAAACTTAATGGGAATGACTCTAGCACATCTTAATAAACTCATAGGCCTATGCAAAGGGCAAGAAATTGGAAAATATATGTTTATCCATTCCTATGATTAAAAAGAGTGGAATATGAATTTTTGATTCCCTCTCCTCGTACACTGAACAGAAATTGATTTAGGGGGTCATTTTTATCCAATCCTAGGAAAGACTTTACAACTAACATTCATGGGATGAGACTCTCAGACATAGTTTTTGTTACAAACAAACATCAACTTCAAAAACCAACGACTAAGATAGTTAAATTTTCAATTTAACAATTTATTTCTATCGTTCTATTATATATTAGTATTTGTTTTTCTACTTTTTTTCATTCTTTCATTGTCAAGCTCAGAGATAAAGAAAATTTACCATTTCGATTTGTGGAAAACTGTTGTCCTTTTCTCTCACTTTCTCACATTGATGCGAATTGTGAGGGGGTGAATCTAGAAAAGGATGGGAAGGTAGCAATAAATATCATATAGTCCAGTCAGCGCCCTACACGTGGATTATGTAATCCGATCTTTTTAAATATCGTATTAATTATTTTATAAAATTATTTTGATATGATATATCTTATATTTCTTTTATTTTTTCATTTATTTATAATTTTATAAAAGATCGGATTAGGTATAATTTATACTATGGTAATATTTTTATAAAAAATTAATGCATGCTTAGGTTAATTTTAATTATGTGAAATTTTTACTATGATAATGTTTTAAAAAACAAAAACTGATTAAGATAATTTTGAAAAACTTCATTGAGAATCTTTATTTGGTAAGAATTAAATTATAAAAATATTTATTTCCTAAAAATAGTTTGATTCTTAAATATAATTATCATAATTTTTATTATGATAAATTATCTTAATTATAGTTTTGTAAGGATATATATACATGTATATCAATAATTTTTACTATGATAGGTTAATATATGTGAATGTAATTTATATTAGTTTGATAAGTTGATATACGTGTACATAATTTCCATTACCATAGTAATGGTTGTACAGATGAAATAATATAATTGGAGTGAATAATTTTTAGGGTAAAATTCAATTTGCCCATATCCTTTGATTCTTATTTCAGTTTACCCCCTATCATTTCATTTGTTTCAAACTGCCTCCTATCGTTACAATTCTCGTTTCAATTTGTCCCCTCAATTTTAATTTGTTAAAATTTACTCCCTATATTTTTATATTTGTTCTAACTTACCCAAGTCATTTTGTCTTATTTCAATTTGTTCCATATAATTAATAGATTTAGTTTTAATTAAAGATAACTTATTGAAATAATTGCCTAAAATTTCCCCCTTTTTTAGAGTTTAAGTAGTTTAGTTTAGAGAAAGATGATCTGTTTAACATATATTTTTAATTTTTATAAATTATTCATTATTGAGATAAATTTACTAAATATTATCTTAAAAGATGTATTAAAAATGTTATATGATTTATAAATTATTTTTTTTCTCCAAAATATTTTTTCTAACTTATAACTGTTTTTTCAATCGCTTATTATATTTTTATAATGAAATAAAATAATTATAGGGGCAAATTGAAATATACAAAAAAGATATGATAAATTGAAATAAGTCTAAAAATATAGGGAATAAATTACAATAACGGAAAAAATAGGGGATGAATTGAACCGAGACTATAAATGACATGGTTCAATTTGAAATAAATAAAAATATAGGGGGCGAATTGAAACGAATCCCAAAAGATAGGGAGGAACTTGAACTTTACCCTATTTTTTATATTATGTTTATGGCTTGTTTCTCATGTCTCATTTGTACAGCCATTACCAAGGCTCAAAGGATAGCAAAAACGTGGGTATCCGATCCGAATTTTGAATACCCGATCGTAATTTTCAGAATTTCGGGTTCGAATTTTATATTTTAAAAAGTTCGATTAATTCAAGAATTCAGGAACATCATTTTATATGATATGATATATATACATATATAGAAAATGACACGTTTCATGTATATAGTTAGGGTTCGGTTCGGATAATTTGGGTTTGGGTTTTAGTCTAAATTAGGCTCGATTCAAGTTCAAGTTTATTATAAATAATTCGGATTCGGGTAATTAAATATTATTTTCGTGCAATTTGCGTTTGAGAATTCAATAGTATTTTCGGGTAATTTGATTCGGAAAATACGGGTCAGAAAAACTTTTCCGTATGCACAGCGGTACTAAGGCCTATCAATCCTCACTCACCCTTATGCTAAAGCCTGATATTCCTCGAGATTTATTACAAGGGGTATGAAGCAGCACTTTTTTTTTCTTGCTATTTATTTATTTGCATCAAGGTTTACTCACCCTCATTGCAATTTGTCTCATTTTCCTACGTACACGGAGTGTGTATATTTTGTAACATGTATGTAAACGACAAGAGCAAAGTTACAATCTCATTAATGTGGCACTATTATTGTTTTCATCTCCCTAGCCACATAATGAGATGATTTTCCACAAACTGTTAGGGATCCCGCCGTGAGGACCTGATATGCTCGCTTATGAGTGGTGTTCTCCCTGCTTGTAGCTGATAAGGGGCACTCATTTTCCTTTTGATTTTCGATTCTTATGTCTGATTTCTGATTTTTGTGTCGAGCCGATCCGCTCCTGTCCCTTTCCGATCAAGCTCCCCTGAAAAATCGGAGAGTTGTTGCCCCCGAAAATCCTCCGATGCCTGAGTTAGCATCAAAGATAGAACAACTAAGTAATTTTTTAAAGAGAGAAAGTACTATTCATTATCCAGTCCCATTCTTCAAGGACAATATTGATATTTATGATACTGCGTGTTTATAATTCGCGCAAGTACTATTTGCACAACGAGTCCTCTAAGTTAGCCTATTTATCTGTTTTGTTCTGTTTTTTTTTAATTTGGCATATTATGTTTTTACCCTATGCGGATGATTTTATAAATTTTTTCTTATCAATTTCATTTTTTTTATTTTTTATGGATAAGCAAAAACTATCAGCCACGATTTGAATCCTTATGGTAAGATGGGTGTCCTAAGACTCCTGCCACAAGGCCGCCCGATTATTTCTAATCATCATTAATGTCATGATTAAATCTTGACCGATTAAGTTTCCACAAAACTAATTGGCATGTTAAGGAATTTTGAATTACATCGATCACCTTGAAGTTTCTTTTAACACCAAGGACCTACTTGAATCATGAGAAATTACAATTGCCCCCCTTAAAATTCAAATTTAGAAGAGAAACTCCCCTATTTCTGTCGAAGTCGTTTGCCTCAATCTCCAGAATTTATATAAAAATCCCCTTTCTGTCTACGTGTTAAAATATACCAATTGAACAATGCTATAGGTAGTCATCTAGCGGAGCATCACTTTGTTTGAATAATTATACTATCGTCAGGAGCTAGAGGAATTATCTCTGACAACCCATTGCTCAAAATCGGATTAATGCAAATTTTGTTAGTACATTAAAAAAAAAAATGAATTAGAGAGTTTGATCTCCATTGCAAATTGTGTATTTGATAGGACACCTCTTTTGTAGCATCATAGAGTTTGGTAGATAGCTAGGTGAGCTAGGAACAATTGGTAAAAACATTTTAATTATCATTTATCATTAGTACTCATAAGTCATCATTGTGTTCTTGGAATAATATGGTCCTCCCTTAGGACTCTTTTGACACTTTCTAGCCTTTGGATTCATTTTGACTGGGCTCGAACACGGCTGTGATTATAAATTTCTGGTATGACTGACACTGAGTTGAGTCTAGCATAGTACCAGTCATGTTCCAAGTCGACTAAAATTGAATGGTGACTACTTGAGCTCTTGGAGTCGAGTTTCATTACAAGGATAAACTTGAACTCAACTTGACCTAAAATCTTAGTAATCGAGCTTGACTCCAATCAATCTCGAATTTTATTTTGGTCCTACATATATACAAATACAAATATATATACGTATATACATACACATACATACATATGTATATGTATATATATTTCAAATTAGAAAATGAGATGAGTATGCTAAATGCTTGAACTGGATTTAAGTGTAAAACTATACCCGAACTTGACACGTTTGTTACTCGAGTCTAGCTTGAGCTATCTGTAAACACTTAACATTTGACTTGATATGGACCCAAATGATATACAATGCAGAGTGAACAATCTTAATCAAAATAATTGTCAATAGTAATTTCTCTTTATTTCAAAATGGTGCTTTGAACAATAGCAATATCCGGATGCGGATATTTAATAAGACAACTAAGACAATCACTTTAAATTCTCTAAGAGGCCCCCAAATTTAAAATTTTTTTAATATATATATATATATATATATATATATATATATATATTATTTTATAATAAAAATAATATTTCTTAATAAATATCTAAAATTTTGGTATTTTATTTAATTATTCTCAAATAAAAAAACATTGATAAAAGACCCATTTTCTAGAAATTTTTTATTAATTTTAGAATCAAATCTTTAAAATAAATATTTCTAATTTGGTGCGATCTAATTGCTAAGAAAATCTATATTTTTTTGTTAATCACAATTCACAATTAATTTTATAATCAACTTAGCTTTTCATTTTCCCACATAGCATTTCTACTATACTATGAAAAAAAACTCTCTCATCTCATTCTCTCAAGCCTCGACTCTCCATTTAAACTATTCTAATTCATCATTCCTTATTGCCCCCGTTAAATAAAATTAAAGCAATATACTAATTTCTTTTTTGTGGTTCTATGAATAAATTCAATTGATCAGATTCTATATTTCTGATACATCTTCTTTTCTTTTTTTAATATGATATGCAATATTTAGTTTATTATCAATAAAATGGTTTGTTGTATTATATTATATTATTTTTGCGTAAAAAGTTTCTTATTCAGTGCATAAGCTGAAAGATTTTATTTTCAAGTTCAAATTTATTGTATTGTAATATTTTTTCTATTTGTGCTTTATTTTCATCTTTATGTTTGATTTAAACATAATAAAATTATTATATTATCAATTTTTTCGAAAAAAAAATATAATTTATATAATATAAGAGATAGTAAATTTTATTTTTGTCTTAAGTCTCATTTCATCTATATATCTCTCTTGTCCAATATCCTTATATATCCCTTGTCCTTCTCCTAGTTCTCTGCTGGAGGATGATTTTTCTTTGTATTTATTACAGTATAAAGATGCCAAGGAAAAGTCAAATGTCTTTTCTAATGTAATGATGATAGCTATAATATCTAAAATTATGCCTGTAAAATTTTTCCCACAATTGGTTCTTACTTGTTTCACGAAATTAAAATTTTAAATAATAATAATTTTTTTAAAATTATATACATATAAATTAATTTATCATTGCAAAACCTATTAAAACTAAATTTCCTTTAAGAATAGACATAATCCCAAAATATACATATATATTTCTACATATATATAAGATAACTTAATATAATGTAACTTATTAAATATCTAGGAATTAAAATTTTTCTATGTGAAAAATATTTTTGTAAGTTGGTTCCTACCATTCTAAAATTCTTCATAAATTTTTAAAATATTATCCTAATTATTATTAGTTTTTTAAGATATTATCATAATAAGATTTCTACATACCAAAAATTTAGATATTATTTTTTTATAAAATATTATCGTAGTATAAATCTCACAAAATCCAAAATGATAGGGAAAAAAAACACAAGATATATCAAAATTAATTTTATAAAATAAGTAAATTTAATATGATACAAAAATAAAGATACGACACAACATGCATATCACACTAGTTACATTTTCATATATAATAAATTAATAACACATCACGGTCTCAATGTATTAAACATATACTGTAGTTAGGTAAATATCACTCCCCACCGTTAGTAATTTGGTGTTCATGAACTTCGCCAGGATTTAATTAACTAATTTAATTGGTTCTCTATATTTTCTGATTTGGTCTAATAATTTTATT
>MKEJ01049010.1:0-31346 GCA_001753735.1 Embelia ribes | reverse complement strand
ACCAATATATTAGTCCGTAACGGTAACGACGACATTCGAAATCGTTACGTAATAGTATTACGTAATGGTAATGGACAATATTTAAAACCTTACCCTTAATTTGAAACTGAGAATATATAACTAAAAGTACTTTCAATTTATTTTTAATCAAAATTAATTATAGTAAATTGACAGTATAGTAATTTTGTTCTTAAAACACAATCATTCTGTACAAAAAAATTTCTTTTTCATTACGAGGAAAAAAATAATATTCAGAGCAAATCCTACAAGTAGAAATTGAGGGCAGAGCTTGACTTTGATAATATCACCTCTTCCGTCATATTTTAATAGTTTTGTATTACTTTTTAATCCGTCCCAATATATAATCCAATTTTTATTTTAGAAAAATAGTTGAAAAATTGCTTTACAACATTGATAACATTAGTAGGAGGTATATTATGAAAGAAAGTAGAATATTTTGGATTTCAGTAATATTAATTGATATTTTTTAATTTTTGTTCAAAAAGAAGTGAGACTATTAAAATGGGATGAAGAGAGTAGGAGCTTTAGATATAAATCCAATCAATACAACCTGTTCAATTATCTATGTAAGAGTAAGACCCCATTCTAGCTTTCAGGTAAAGGGTTGTTTGTATTGGGAGATTGACTGAAAATTCAAGTACACACGGAGTTTTGAGATTAGATCGAAAACGGTAAGTCTTGGGAATGCTTTTGGGCGAAATGAAAATCAAATTGGAACTTAGTATGCGAAATAGTAGTTGGCGGTCAATCGCTCATGGCATGTATAATTGATAGGAGCTCTGATCGATAGTTAAGGAATTGTTACATAGTGGAGGGAATTGGTTTCATCTTATTCACTTAGATGGAGGGACTGTTGCATGGTTGGGAAATGTGTTCTCTTGAGTTCTCATGGTGATACGAAGGGTTCCACTCATATGCTCAGTCTCCTAATTCATGGAAGATATGTATATAGTAGGGCTACTAAAAGGAAAATTTCTAGTCTTTTATGAGTGGTAAAAATTCTAGTGAGATCGAAAGTGGTTCCAATGAAGACATACTTGGGCAAGAAAAATTCTCTCGGATTAAAATTCCTCAGGTACTAGGTAGTTGCACACGTTTGGAGAATTTGAGGACTCTTCATGGAGCATGGTGGAGATTATTTCATTATAATTGTAACAATTTATTATACTGAGATAACTGGAGAACGTAACCCTAGAATGGATGAACCTCTTTCAAAAAAAGTACCGTGGGGTTCTTTATTTTTCATGCAAATGTGATTATGGTTTGCTTGTTTTTGCTTTGGTTATGGTTATGCACATCTATATGTTATTTTTTTGTATTATGGTCTTGAAAGAAATTAATTTATTGTACCTTAAATGGTTGGGGGCTTGCTTGTCTTGTAAATGATAATCATAGAGACAAATAGATCAAGCATGGAGAAATTCATGATTTCGAGTTTCTTGATCATTTGAAGAAGATGAAGACACATGGGCGCTTTCTAGCATCAAATGGTTTTGTCAGAATCATTGGAATATGGATCTTGGATATAGGATGCTCACCAAAATATTTTGAATAGAGCACAAGATAGTAAAAAATGGGCTCGGGTTCGTATGGGTGACAACACGGTTTGTGATGTTATGGTTATGATGGAAGAACGGTGAAACTCAATATGGACACAAGGTGTATCCGAAAGATCTTAAAAGGTGGAGCACAACCCTGGCCTAAGATAGAACTCTATTTGTTTTGGGCCTGTGCAATCCTTCTAAGGCATTCTTTGGGAGTTAAAGTAGAACTTGCAGAGAGGTGTTAAAGAATAAAGTAGAGGTTCTTGAAGGCTGTGAATATTAACTTTTGATGCTTGCTTCCATTGTTATTTGGGAACGAGCATGAGTACTTGATCATTATTCGCAACAAGTGATATCAGAATTGGGATGGAGATCTTGCGTGCTTGATACCAAAAATTGGTATAAGATTTTGGCTTTTGTTGTTTTTGTTGGTAAGATGAATGATATCAATACAGAATAGTTCCAATTACCATATTTAGAAGGGTAAGATGGAAAGACTTTTATATGTGAAGAATTTGTACTCATAGGTATTTTTAAAAGAGAGAATTGCAAGAAAAAACGAGTGAAAATTTCTTCATAGAAAGATTTGTGGATTTATTCGGCAATGGGTAGATAATAATGTGTTGAGACATATGGTGGATAAAACTGATGCGAATGCACTTTGGAAAAAATTGGAGGATTTGTATGCTAAAAAGACTAACAATAATAAGATGTATGTTCTTGATCAAATGATATATTTCAATATGAAAAGGGTAAGCATGTGGCTGAGTATTTGAGAAATTTCCAAGGTTTGATCAGCTGAGTAATATGGGGGTGAAGCTCATGACGAGTTACAAACACTATGATTTTTTTGGATACTAACAGATTTGTTTAAGACTTTGAAGACTATATTGTCCAATTTTGCACATGATGGGAAGATCCCCATGGCTATGGTAAAGAGCTCTGTTGTGGGTGAGGAGATGCGAAAGAAGACTATGACTCATTTTCATGTGCCAGATGCTCTTGTTATAGAATTTAGGCGTATAAACTTAAATAGAAAGAGAAAGTTGATGACAAGAAGAATGGGGATACAGGTATTGTTGATGATGGCTTCTTAGTTGTAATGATCCGACGGTAGAAAAATGATGTGATGATTCGTATTGGGTGGTAGATAGTGATTCGTTGCTCATGCTTTTCATGTCGTGAGGCATTCTTTTCTTATAAAGCTTGTGATTTGGGTGATATTTATATTAGTAATGGTAGCCTATCCAAGATTGCGGGTATAACCGATGTTGATTTATAAACTAATGATGACTCTAGGTTAGTCTTGAAGAATGTGAAGTATGTTCTCGAAATTGGCCTCAACATTCTTTCAATAAGTTGGTTAGCCAATGATGGCTTCTTGGGGGAGAGTTGGAAACTTACCAAGGGTTCGATGGTGGTTGCTTATAGTTTTAGATACTCTAATTTTTTTGTTTGTAGTACGGATGCGTATCTCTGTGATTAGTAGTGGCCGTTTTAAGATTTCTCGTAGCCTTGGTACTGTGTCGAGGAAGGTTTTGTTTGGACCTATGGAAGTTGCAAGTGTATTAGGCTCCGGGCACTTGGATTTGACGATGGATGTAGGCTCACATGGTGATGGTGCTAGTGATCGGGTGCGCGATTTATCGAAAGTTCATTTGAAAATTGAAGGGGTTGTTCCGAGATTTGTTGATGAGCATTCAGAGTTCGTTACTTGTGGTTCTGATGATTTATATTCGTTTCTTGATTCTTCATTGGATATTGGACCGAGTGTTGTTTTGGTGGAACAAGTGAAGATTAGGATGCGAAAGAGACTGATTCATAAGGACATTGTTGGTTCCTTATTTGTTAGAGGCTTGACGATATTGTTGCCTCATGGAAGAGTTGATAGGTATTGCATGTTCGCTTGTGCGAAGCTACCTTGTTAGTATTTCGTGGAGCAATTATCAAGTTGTTGGAGATCGGGAATGAAAGAGCAACGACTTTGTTTGGTGTTGTGTTTGGCACATCTTTCCTATTTATCGGCAGGGGGAGATTTGTTGGGTGTATTTTCAAGTAGGAGGACTTGTGTGTTCAAGTTTGGATATTGGTATCCTTATTTGAAAGTAAAAGAAACTTTTTTGTGCTTAAAATTTGGGTCCTTACTTGATGGTTAGGAAAAATTATAAGGACCATAAATGCAACTATGACAAAGTGGGTGTAAAGCCGTTTATTCCTTATCAGTTCCCAGCTGTAACGCTGCATAACGAAGACTTTGCTGACTTTGGCGCTTATATTTTTGAAAAAAATATATGTGTTTTGAGTTATTAATTATATTAAAATAGTATATAATATTTTTGGGAATTTTTAGAGCAAAAGTTTTAGGAGATAAAATTTTATTCTTGAAAATTGACCGTATAGATAATTGGTTATTAGAGGTTTGATAGTTAATTTTTGAAATTTTTTGTTGGGTATCAAGTTTCTTATTTGGATATTCCTTATTATTTTATTTTGTTGTTTTATTCTTATATTTATTTGAGTTTATAACACTTGCATATAAACGAAGTGATTTTGATTGTATTCTCTTTATTAGTTTGTGAATTGATTCTCTAAGTGTGTAGTCCCATTAATTTTTTACTCTCGATTTGAAAAAAAAATTATCTCGTTGAATTTTGTTGTCATTTACATATCATAATTTTAGTATACGCGGTTAAATATTGTATTTTTATATTGGGTCATATTTGTTATTTTGCTTTCATTGCGATTCAAAAATAGCGTTATTGCTTGATCGTTATTTCCAATATTTAGTAGCATAAAGCAAAAATGAAAATAGCTTTAATGAGATATATAATCGTATATACAAGTTAAACAACGTACATACCATATGAACACGAGTCTGAAAATAAGATTTCTCGTTTGGCATTTTAAAATTATATGGAAATCCTTCAAGAGACATTGTTGTTTCCTTGGAAGCAGTGCAGTTTCAATGCATGAGACATACCGAAACTTTGATAAATCAATCGAAATATTCGATTTTAAAAAATGAAACCGGATTCTAACCCGCTTTCGTTCTCTTTATTATTAGAAAAGAAAACATCACAACTGTTACGAGAGGAGATTTAATTAATTCCTTGATGTGAATCTAATCTAAAACTTGAATTGGTTCATTTAGTCGAACCCAAATTCTTGAAATCAAAAGTATAATTTGAATTTCATTATTCCTTCAAAATGATGAATCGTTAATTATTATTATTATCATCATCCAAGCATTAAAAATCACAATAAATTGGGTAGATGAAATGAAACAAAATAAAATATTACAACGGGTCATTAACATGAATTTTTTTAACGCCACTCATTTCTATTGAAAGTTATTTGCTCGTTCAATATCGTCATATGCATGTCCTTTTGTAACACTTGTATCAATGCAGTTAAAGGTTTACTTTTGCCTTTCCTGACTATTCTCACTTCAATATTCTCACACTTTTTGCACTTACAGGTTAAATGGTTATCTCTCATCTTATTTTCAATTGGTGTCACTATTAACCTATCCCGAATCTTTTCATTTTTAATCATATCTTTTATAATCTTACCATACATCTACCTCAACATATGCGTCTCTACTGCACTTATCTTATGTCCATCTTATTTATTAGTAGTCCAACACTCACTTCTATACCATAAAGTTGGTCGTACTGCAATTTTATAAAAAATTTCTTTTAACCGTATAAAATTTTTCTTTCAATTGTATAAAATTTTTCTTTCAACCATAAAAACATATTACAATCACATAAAACTCCGGAAGTATTTCTCCACTTAATCCATCGTGTTTTGGTTTTGTGTTTGACATTTCTTTATATCCCACTATTACTTTAGAGAACTGGTCCTAAATTTGGAAAATGATTAGTCTTTGGTATCACCTCCCTAATTAAATTAACCACAGTTGGATCCATTATACGTCGTCTACTAGAATAATACTCAATATATTCAGTTTTTGATCTACTGAGCTTAAAACCGCAAGATTCTAAAGTATATCTTCACAATTTCAATTTATCATTTATGCCCAATCTAAGCTCATCAATCAAAACTACATCCTTAGCAAATAATATGTACCACTGTTTTTCAATTTGAATGTGTCTTGTCAGCTCGTCTATTACTATTCCGAACAAGAAAAGGTTTAGTGTCGAGCCTTGATGCAACCTTATTGTAATAGAAAATTTGAACGACAAGCCACCTTATGTTTTGACATTGGTAACTGCATCCTCATACATATCCTTGATGATATTTATATATATTTAAGAGGGAACCAATTTCTTTATCAAAACCCACCAAAGTATTTATCTCAGAATGCTATTATAAGTCTTTTCCAAATCAATAAAAGCTATATGTAGGTATTTCTTCCTTACTCTATATCTCTTCATCAGTTGTGGTAGTAAATAAATTACTTTTGTAGTCTCTTTCAGGCATAAACCCAAACTAATTTTCTGAAATCATAGCATTTTACCTTAACCTATCCTCAATTACTCACTCCTAGAGCTTTATGACTCATGAGTTTAATACCCTGAAAGTTTGGGCAGTTCTGTATATCACCCTTATTCTTAATATTTACGATGTCTCATATTCCCAAAAGAAATGAATCATTTAATGGTTTGACAACATTTATAAAAAAAAATCTTAAATCATGTTAAAATTCAAACGAGCTTATTAAATAAGCTCGGAGGGAGTAATTTAACGTGGGTTGGACAAAGTATAGTTGCAATTGAGGAAAAGCATGGATGAGTTGACCAGATGGGCCAACCCACATTTAAAGAGGCCACAAGTTTAGTTCTAATCTCAGCCCAGTAAATGTCAGATTCTACCATTCAATATTCTGTGACAAATTTTCAAAGTTGTTTCCACTTATCTGGAAATTAGAATTAATTTTCAGAACGTTTTATAGGGATCTTACGTTGGTTTTACATCATTACTAATAAGAATCGAAACAGTAATTTTAGTCCCTGATTTTGGAAATTGGGACAGATTGGATTGATACAGTTCGGTTAGGTTCTAAACGGTCTCATAGGCCACGGGACAGTTATGTTCTAGACCTATTAGCCTCATTAGTTATTTTACACAAATCATGAATATAGCAATACAAAAAATATTATAGGAAGTATTGAAAAATATCATCCTTTAGTGATGTACTTCTTATGTTCTGTGTCTGCAAGCTCAATTAAACTACAGTTATCTAAGTTTCTAAAGTAGCCTATGAACGATTATTTCTACCATTTTGTATTCGGTTCGGATTCTATTCTAACCAAAATTTCCTTTTCAGAGACTAATATACTGGGGGAACATTGAGTAATATGAAAAAATGGCTAAATATACCTTCTTTCCATTGCTACTAGCCACTAGGGTTTGGCAAGTTTTGTTTCCCTTCAAAAGTAAGCTTTCCATAATAAAATATCCTCTAAGCTTCTATTTTAATATTATGTCAGAGCAAGTTTAATTTCAAAAGTACTTTTTATTTCATGCCTATTTTATTTTTCTTATTCCACCAGTCTTACTTGTTCATTTACGACAATGTAATATTTTCCTACATGCCTTTATGTTTGCACAGTTGACTATCATTTCCCTTTCAATATCTCTACTGGCTAAGTTAGCTAGGGTTGATAGCTTTCTAGCTTAACTTTAGCATAAATACTTGATTTTTCGAAACCAAACAATTTTTTTAATAATTATTGGTTCTAATTCCTCAAACCGACATTGGACTTGCATGTTATCCAAACTCAAGTAGCAAGCAAGGTTTGCACATAATGATATATACACTTTTAAGGCCTGCATAAATGGGACCATTTTGTAGGAAATAAAGTAACAAACCCAATCAAAAAATAATTGTCCTCAAAATGCTGACTTATCAAAATTTGCCATTTTCATTTTACTGGACACATTGCTTCAGTTTCACTCCATTAATGAAGGGCTGTTGGACAACAATTGAGAAATTTCGAGACAAAATTCATATGTAATAATGGTTACACTTTATCCGAATATCATCTTTACATTCTGAATACATTTGGTGATATTAATTATTAATTAATTTTAATGATTTCTCTAAGTACATTCGACTTCGATAATCACATCAAATGTGTAAATATACTGAGCACGTCATGTTTCACAAAACAAAATTGACAAAACATGGATAAAACATAGCATGTGCTACAACATCTACAAACTCGATAATGACTAAGTATTCTAGACGTGAAACTTAAGAAATTTTCCTTAATTGATGCTGCTTATCGAGAGCGCTAAGGCAGTCACCATATATACTTAAACTTATGTAGTGACTATATATATATTTTCAACGCAAGATCTTTTACTATACCCTAAAAAGCTTTTGCAGTAACAAACTTATCGTGTTACTAATACACTCGTTTTTAAAACAAGACATTAGATTATTAGAAGATCATCATCATACTCAATATCTTTGTGACAATGGCTTTAAATTTATGTCACCAATACATTACTAGCTTGCCCACTTTTAATGACCCTTCTGTATTTAGAAAGCTTGGGCTTAACTGAGCTTGTTTGAGTCAAGTTTGACTTTACCAACTTGGCTCATTTTGAACATGACGACTATATATTACTAGAGCAATCAATAATAACTTGAAAAGTATACTAATAATTTTATGGCTTAAGGAGAATATGACTTAAAAATAAGTGGAAGTTGCATTATACATACAAACTTTAACCAACTCAGAAAAAGAGAAAGAGATCACTACAATATAAATTGCCCTCATCCGTAGACTACAACAACATTGGATACTCTTTGGCAATACATATTGGTGGGTCCGATATCTTTGTTGGATCTTCGTTTTCTGTATAGCCAACATTAACTTGGTTTGTTCTTCCTCTACCTAATGCGCCATGCCAAAACAATAAGAATTTAAAAAAAGTTGAAACTTTGTATTAATAATGAAAATCTTGGAGTTAAAAAAATAGTCTATGTTCCAAAATAAAAACTAATTTCAACTATCTTGAAGGTTTTTCTTTGCCTCGGTAAAGGGGTATATATGTATTAACACACGAAACAAAATTTCTACAGAATATCTATGTAAATTTTGAAATATTTTTGTTTTTTACTGTATAGGGCACTCCCCTCCTTAAATTTTTACCCTTGGAGTTATCTTAAAGAAAATTGGACTCGATCCTCATTAAAAAATTATGGGTCTGCCATTCTGGCTATACCCTAATATTATTCACAATTTTCTCTATTAAAGAGGTACTCTAGGAGCGGTGTAACAAAGTTTAAATATATGGATACATTAGTCAAATACAGAATGTGTCTGCCAAGGGTGCTTATAGCAAAATACTAATTATCGGATTATGCTATAAGAAAATTTATCAAACAAGTTTCCGCTACTGTGTGCTCTTAAAGTTGTTATAATTTAATTGGCAAAGCTTGGTTACCCTAACTGTAAATTTGTGTTTTGAGGATTGACAATCCATTGATAATTATTAGTAATAACTTACACTTATTTTGAAAATGTCTCTCTTGAGTATTTTATAGTATTTTAACAGCCTTTTTCCGAATAAGAATGAGTTTTTAAATACCTAAACTAAAACCTTTCGGGCTTATTGAAAAAAAAATATAAAAAGATTATATTTTGGTTTGTAATTATATATCGGTGGGAAAAAAAAATGAAGAGAAAAAGATTGTCAGCATTTGCATAGACAAAGGGACCAAGACATTATGTTGGATATTCGATTGATTATGTATGAGGCCACTCTCTTTCTTTTTTTGTCCTTTTGTAACATTGGGTTCTTCACAAAGTGGGACTATTTCTTAATTATAGAGAAAAAGTGTGTTGCCCATTGACATTTTTGTTGAGAAAAAAAAAAGGATTTTTTTGCTTTTTGTTGTTTGATCATTTTGAGTATAGCCATTGCTCATGTTGTTTCGAAGTGGAGCTTCTTTAATAAAGTTAAGGTACCGTGGAATCTATTTTTTGCACTTATAGTTTCACAAATTTAGCTAAAGAGATTGGTCATGTTTGAAGTTGAATGGCAAACAATGATTGATCTATAGTTTTATGGCCCAATACATTTAGTTCGAACAAATCCATCACCGTCTACCTACCGAAACAATCGTTTTGTTTTTTTAAATAATGATATACATTAATATAAATAGTAGCGATCGCATTTTCTCGGGTTAGAGAACTCGGAAAATACAAAATTTGGTTGATTGGTCTGAAATGAGAAAGTAATTAACAATGATTATAATCTGAAATTTGTGAATATTGCCAATTAACAAACGATTGGAGGTCGTTTAGGCCCTGATTGAACCTTATATGACTTCGTATGCGAATAGCTTTTTGTATTAGATCCTGGATTGTTTCATATCTTTATATTAGAGGCTAACAAAAATATAGTCTGTAACTTTTTTATGATGATAAAATTTTTATTAGATCTTTTGGTTTTTATTATTTTCTATATATTTTTTTTCATGTCATTCTTCTCCAATCGCTCTATTTTACAAGAAGGTCTTAATTTCATTTTATTTCAGCTCATCAATAATTTATACACTGTTCTTACTTCATGAACATATCATGGTGTTACGAGATAATTTTTCTTCACAAGTATTATGTAGTTTCTCTTAATCACGTAATCGCACTATGTTACGTTTCCATAATTTTTTACGCATTTTTAAACGTCGTCATTGCTTATTGTAACACGGAACTATAAAGCGGCTAATTGTAGATAAAATGTACGCTTACAGATTAGGTAATGCAATTAAGAAATGAAACTAATACTTGTCATTACTAATGAAGTAATTAATTCCATTTAAAAAATGATACAACTTGTATATTTTGACATTAGGGTTTCCATAATTGTCTGCCTTGGCAGTCCCCACTTGCAACAAGTTCATAGCAAGTTGCTGCACGTTTAATTTGTGGGTTGATATTTTGCATATTTGTGGGTAAGAACGAATTTTTGTGCAAAAGGGAAAATAAATTTCTTTTTTAACAGTTTTGTTAAATGATCGGTACGTAATGATGTGATTTAATTTCTTTTAAAACTGAATGATATTTTAATATTTTCTGATAAAATAAAATAAAAAGTTTAAGAAACTACTTTCCTTCTTGCTTTCTTCTTTTTTATAAAGAGAAAAAGATTTTTAGATATAGATCAAAAAAATAAATTAACTTATAATTAGACACAGAGAAGAGTGGACAATTCACATGTTTTCAAGATATGACATACAGCCAAAACGGTAGTGGGAGAAAGAATGAGCATGCATGCAACTACAGCTCACAGAAAATATAATTTTGTTTAGCAAAAAAGTTATTATCTTTTTTAGCATAAGAAAAAGATTGAACGGTTTCAACTTAAATTTTTTAATTTTTTTTAGCCAAAACAGTAAATAAACTTATTTCAAAATTGACAGTCAAATACCATCAACTTTTTTTTAATAAAAAAAATTAAGCTTAAAATGTACCATTAATATCTTCTCCATACAATATTCAACAAATAATCTACAAAATCTTAAGCCACCTGTTTATTTTATTACAAAATCTTAATTAATTCTGTATATCTTTTCACACTTCGTTAGCTACTAATTGTAATTTTTATCTCTCTTTTTTTGGATGCGAATTTTATATATATGCATGATATAGAAAAGTCCAATATGCATAGATTTTCGTACTGTGATATAGGAGTTCGAGTTTTTCTTGGTTTAGCATGCTTTTGCCCGCCATTTAGATTTGTTTATTGTTGCGTGCCGACCATGATCTAATTTGGGAAAGTAAATACATTTTTAAAAGAGGGTATAATGTTAATGTTTAGTAAATAAATTTTAAAAATTCTTTTGATAAATAGTACAATGTTTAGTAAACTAGTAATTTTTATTGTAAAAATATAAAAATAGCTATGTATAAGAAATATAAAAAATATAATTGAGATTATTATGTTAATTAATGAAAGAAAAAATAGAATTAATTTTTTAAAGTATCCCTAAGACAACTACAAATTTTACCAAATATAAAAAATAAGTACTTCAAATTTTAGAAAAGCAAAACAAAAAATTATTAAAAATAAGTACTTCAAATTTTACCAAATATTTCTGGCTATAAGTTAAAAAAAAAAAAAACAATTACAAGTTAACCTTTGCCAAGGCTGACCAATATTATAATTAGTATTATGACACGTATATAGATGATGATAACATATTTACTATTTTATTCACAATAATTGTGTTATAAGCTTAAAATAGCTATTGACTTTTTTAACAAGAGTGTTACCGAATGCTCGGATCCTTCACCAGTTAGCTTGTTGACATTTTTATGGCGCATTTATTTAAACTAATTTCTCCTTTTGACTTATGCATGTAATTATAACAAAAGTGTAATTTTATATATCATTATTTTTGGATAAAAAATATATACTCATTTTCGCATATGAAAAACACTACAAATGCATATATGTCATTTATTCATGCACGATGATGTATAAAAATTTATACACCATATATTGAAATAAAATTCTTATAAAAATATTTATAGCAACTAATTTACTCATATAAAGCTATTTTTGAACTTCTTCTTTAGGCTTGCGATAGGATGACTTTATTTAATAACCACCCAATGTACTAGTGGACTTCTGTATATGATAAAATTATCCAAATAATTAGGATGATTGCCATTAATTTATTTTTAATATCTCAAACTCAAATTTGTTCGGGATACTCTAATTGATTATTGATTGAATATAATTGATTATTGATTGAATATACTCTCAGTTTAAAATTAATTAAAAGAATGACTTTTATTTATTTAAATTGGTGATGAATATTTTAATAAGACTGCTACCATAGTAGGTATCCTAATCACATTAATAATTCGACAGCATGACATTTCTTTTAGAAAGCTCAATGCTAATTTTTTTTTTTTGTGTGTGTGTGTGTCTTTAAACATAATTTCTAGGGATGGATATCACCTTATCAACTGAGCGCTTATTCACTTTTTTATAGACATTTATTCAAGCCAGGATATTCTGGGATTTGATCTCAATACAAGAAATGTTTTTTTCTTCTAATGAACAAAAAATTTTTTCTTACCAAATTATTATGTTTGAGTACAAATTTACTACAAAATGAGGATAATTTACTAAAATTATTTTTACATTACTATGTTTGAGTACAAATTTACTATTCAACGAGGATAATTTACTACAATTATTTTTACTTAAAATAGATTGAAAATACTTGAAATAATTTGTTCTCAAATTATAGTAATTGATCTATGCAAGAAAAAAGATTCTTCTACTGAGATGACTTCCGATATTCTGATCCTCTCTCTCTGAATTTTTGCTTTTCAATATTTTGTTTTTTATTAAAATTTTTAAAATATTATTTAAAATAAAAAAAATCAACTGTTTGTGTGTTTACACCCAAAATATGAATTCACACAGAGATGTTAATCAATGAAGACACGACTAAGGCGAAATTATACACAGTATCTACGCTACTATACAATAAGGATTTACAAAATTTTAAGCCATCCAAAAGAGCTCGGTTTCTATAATAATGCACAGTAATTATTAATTAACAAGAGTGTACTACCCCCCAAAAAAAAGAAAAGAAAAAGAAAAAAACCTACCACCATGAAAGTCACCGTGCCAAAAGTTTTTAAGATGTTTATTTATATTTTTTT
Source organism: Embelia ribes (assembly GCA_001753735.1). Taxonomy (NCBI): domain Eukaryota; kingdom Viridiplantae; phylum Streptophyta; class Magnoliopsida; order Ericales; family Primulaceae; genus Embelia; species Embelia ribes. The sequence continues at coordinate 18,115 of MKEJ01049010.1, read as the reverse complement.
ACGAAATGTAAATACCTGACTTGAAAATGCATTAATATAAAATTTGCTATAAATATATATAACATCGGTAACTTATCGACGTGATACTTATCCTAAACATGCGCTTAAATACTAGCATCGAGAAGAACTATTCTCCGTATCGACATTTTCTTTTTAACAAATTAATCAAGCCTTCTTTCGTTGCATAACATATAGTTTAATCTCTTATTTTTGTTAACAACTTCAAGTTTTAAAACGGGTGAGAGAGGCAGAAAAAAATAATCATTTAATTGATGATTAGCTAGGCTAGCGGTTAGATAATTTTGTTAACTTATTCGTAAAGTTGAATTCTATTAAGTAAACTAATTTAATTAGAAAGATGAAAGTGACACAATGGAGCTCTCTTCCTTGCACCCAATGCTTCTTTTTAATATTTTTTAATTAAATATTTAGAACTTTCGTTTTCACAGGAAAGAGAGCTCTAAATTCAAGAAATTTCCTAGAACAAGCTTTAACTAAGATAAGTTGTGTGAAAAGGCCGCATAGTTAATAAAATCGTATTAGAACTTCTACTAACTCTACTTCTTCATTGCTTTGTTTAAAAAAAGCATCCAAAAATGATAAAATAATTAAAACTTAAGAAAAAAGAAGTAAAGCTCATGGCATGCCTCATCTTGTTGTTACGGTGCCACCAAAAACCATTATTGTTTAGTTTTGTTGCATAATTCAATGCGTCTTGATTGATTTGTAGGGATGAATCTATGAGTTCGCTAGAAAATTATAGGTTTCTCTTATAATTTGAAGAAAAACATTCGAAATCTTAGTGTAATTCCTTTTTCTGCAGCCTTAGACCTTTAGTTTCCCTAAAAGCTTATATGACGTTCCAACACCCCCCTATCCTTATATGAACATTTGTTGATTTGAATGGTACATTGCTATTTATGTGTGCAAACAATGAGAATATAAGAGTTCAACCAGAATTAGCGGAGGAATAACTTGGTCAATATCTTTAGTGTTCTAAGTCATCCAAAAATTTGGAGAGTGGAAGTAGGAAACATATTGAAATATGCACTTTCGAGTTTACTATCAATATGAGATTATAATCGAAATTCGTGTTCCCTTAACTCATAAGTTACTGATACATTAATATTATATATAGGAGGACATAGTTTGATGCACAAACATTTTTTTTATATAGATGGTAGTATTAAGACTGCTTCAAAATCACTATTTCCTTTTGAGACAATTTCTTAGAAGAGGATATATAATGTGATTGGCTTTTATATCGCATGCTCTAATGCATTATATTTTCGGCCTGCTTCTTCTTAATGTTGTACTGGCGATAGTACTACTATTTCTCCGAGATCACTAGAATTTTTTAATATGTAATTTGGTTGCACTAAGACCTAATTTGGGAATACTAGTGTTTTTTAAAATTTACTTCTTAAAATAGCTTTTCAAAATTTATTATAAAAACATGTGTTATCTAAGTATTTGGTAAATAAATTTTAAATGTTGTTTTGATAAGTAGTGTAGTGTTTGATAAAGTGTTACTTTTTATTGTAAAAAAAGAGACAAAAGTAGGCATGTATGAGAAAGACAAAAAATATAATTGAGGTTATTACAATAATTAATAAAAGAAAAAAAAATCAACTTTTGAAAATATCTTTAAAGTTACTCCTGAAAGCACCCTTAGAAAAATAGAACCATATTATTAAAAGTAATTGTTATAAAGTTTACCAAATATCTTAGCTTACAATTTCTCAAAAAAATAAAAAAATAAAAAAATAAAAAAATTGAAGTATTCTTAAAAAAAAATAATACCAAATTGACTCTAATTTTGCCCTCCAAAAGGTAGGAGTGAACAAAACCAATAGTAAACCGGCTGTTGAACCAAACCAAACCGAAAGCTTTCGGTTTGGATTTTGGGCTTAACGGTTCGATCGGTTTATAAATTTGAAATTTTTTTAGTTTTTCGGTTTTTCTGTTAGGTATCGGTTTTGAGTTAATGGTTTTAAGTTAAACTGAACTGAACCGATAAATCTTTAATGGTTTTGAACCGGTTTGTCCGGTAGTGGCTTTGAACCAATCTGGTCATGGTTTTGAACCAATAACTATTATGTATTGGTAGAACCGATGGTAAATCTATTTTCTTCCTATTTATTTCGCTGAACTGATTTGTTGTTGGTTTACCGAATCGGTATTACCGGTTTCGGTATTGGTTCAAACTTTTACCCGTTCGATGAGTAAAAAAAGTATTCGGTTTCAATCGGTTCTACCAATTCGGTTCGAACCGTTACTCAGCCCCACCAAAAAGCGTACCATAGTAACTAAAGCATGAAAGGATCTATCATCGATGTGTATTTGCAAAACATCGGGAGTAATATGTTATATTACAACAATGTTTGAGTTCATACATGTAAATTGTCAAGTTTTAGCGTGCTTCAATTGGCTTATTTAAACGTAGCTTTGGTTAATTTTGAAATCCGAGGAGAGAGAGAGAGAGAGATAAGAGAGAGAGAGAGGCCAGCATGATATATATATAAAAAAAGGTCCACCTATCAAAAGGCCTTTGCATTAGACTTTGTTTCTCCTTTTCTCGAGCGCAAAAAAAGTGCTCTCAATCTATATCTATATATACATACATATATTCATTTGCATCTACAGATCAATTATCCCCTGCAAATGGAAGCCAACGAATTCGATCTCTATAAACGCCCCTTCATCTGAGCTCTCTTCACTTTTAGGTAATATTTTTCGGTTCTTTCATTAATTTTTATCAATTTTTGTTTTCAATTTCTTAGGGTATTGTGATTTATTTTGGTTTTTAATTCTTGGAGCTTGCAATTTATTTTTGTTTCCAATTTCTTACGGTTTAGATGCTGATTTGTGTAGTCGCAGGAAATCGATAGTTTAGGAGTGAATTACACTGATGGTCCCCTTAGTTTTTAGCATAATTCCAATTGTCTTCTGTTGTTTCAATTGCAACATTAGTAATCCCAAGTTTTGAAAAAGGGGCAGATTTTGTGTTCTTGTAGATTGATAGTTTAGGGGGTGAATTGTGCAGTTGTTCCCCATAGTTTCATCCAAAGTTGTATTTTGTCCCTTTAGTTTCAATTTTTTTTGGGGAAGTTGAGAATTTTATATATAAATGAAAATATTACAAATTACAGGGGTGTTGCACTAGATACAGGATGATCAAACCAATACAATTCGCTCCGTTGGGAGCTAAATCCAACTAGCCTGATCACGATAAATACATAATTCTATAAAATCCAAAAGGCTAAACTAGGCTAGAATAAATTTAAGGAGGGAGAAAATAGACTTCCAAAGAAAGCCAGTCGAGCCTGAGTAAGTTTTTACATGAGAAGAATTCGAACATATTGTCTGTAGACTTCCGCCCTTAGATCGAACCTCCTTTAATTCTTTTTGCTTTTCTGCTAATCTCTTTTTGCTCTCGTTTTGCGTGGAGGTGGAAGTGCTGCCTTTTTCTAGAACTCTTTTGTCGTTTAGTTTCAATTGCAACAGTAATTTGGCCCAAATTTTGAAAAAGGGACGAATCCATTTCCCAAATATTAATAAGGTGACATCTTTTGTCCCATATATACTTTTTTTTTTTCATATTAAGTGCCCTGACATACTCAAAGTAGGAAATAATATCCATTTTAATGACTGTAAAAGACTAATTTATCCCTAAATAAATCATATGTTGGTATCCTGATAGGCTTTCAGTATTTAAAATACCTATGCATCCATAATAAAAACCAAGTACGTCACTTTTTCAAAATCTGGGGAATGTTAGTGTTACAGTTAGAACTATGGGGGATCAAATAGGTTGGATAAAAATATGGGAACCGTCTGTGTAATTACGCCATAGTTTTTTCTAAATTAATTATATTTATCTCTTTCTACATGTAACTACTTGAACTTCTTGTTGTTAATGCGCATATGTGCTACCAAGTACGTCTTCAGTTTCCAGTTTCACCACTAGAAGTTAAATCTGAAAATGACCCTTGGAAATGGAGACTGCAAAAAATAAAAAATAAAAAATAAAAAGTGAAATAAAAAATAGCTATGTGTCTAACCCAACTGTTTAATAATTGTCTTTTAGTATAATTAATAAATTAAACATAAAGAGGCATGGTTTACCTTGTCTTTTGCCTTTTCACATATTCAAGATAAGTATATGACAGTTAGAATGTGTTTGATAAAAAAAGTAAGTATTTTTAGTTTAGTATTTATGTTTTGGTAAAACTGTTGATTGGTAAAACGATGAACTGATGTTTAATAACTTTATGACCTTGTAATTTCAGGTTCCATCTTCAAACTCACGTCGAATTAAGGTGACCTTGTGATTGTGGCTTCATCGGGTTCATTGCGTGGTGCTTGGAATTTTTAATCGGACCTAAGAGTTCTTTATTATCCCCAGAAAGCAGCATTCATCTAATAGTTTATTTGGTCACTGCAGACTCTATTATTACCCATAAACTCATGGAGAACTCATCTAAAATGATCGAAAACCCAAATTTCTCCATCTCTTGCTATTTTTAAACTCCTTAATTTCCTCAAGATTTCTGTAATCTGGTTCTCAAGTAAGGGTTTAGGTATGCGGTGTTGGCTGTTTATTTCTATGGGGCCACCGATAAAACGAAGAGCTGGCTTACGGATAAAACAGGCTGGACGAGGTTCATACCGTGCTAGTTAGTGAAAGTTTGTGACTAGTTGGCTAATTTAAGAGTTTGATACTTTGGATTCTGTTTTCGAAAAAATTTCAACCTATGGAGGCTACACCTCTCTGGGGGTTCCTGCGGGGTCTTTGCCACGATTTTCATTGGGATTATGCAGTATTCTGGAAACTTCAGCCGGAACAAATGTGAGTTACTTTGATTTATTTCTAATCAAAATTTTGCATGAGCGTGCATAGATAAATTGAAAATGTTACTCATTTAGCCTTCTATGTTGTTTTTCCATGTGTGTGAGAATTACATTGTGAAGATGTTCAAAGATCACAATCTAGTCAACAAAGCCTTTAAGTACACATGCTTTTATCATTTGTGTGTTAGAGGTTGATTTATGAATTATTTCATTCCTTCCGCATATAAGGATGAGCTTTATGAAGAATAATTCCGGAAATCGTATGATGTGGTATGCATCGAATGCCAGTTTAAAAAGACATGCCTTGCAATTAATGTTTCATGCGTTAACATCTGCTGAAGCTTAATTTCATTGGCATGTTTATAACTCATGAGTAGATTTAAATACTTTCTAATTAAGGATTTGTTTGGTTGTAGCTTTTAAGCAAATCAGTTAACTTATTTCTNNAAATAAGATCAGCTTAAAAGCTGATTAGCCAAATGTTGTCCAGCTTCTAAGGAAAAAGGTTGATAAGCTGAAGCTCATAAGCTGCAACCAAACAAGATCTAAATCCCAAAGATATACGTTTATATTAGTATTTGTGGATACTCTGATCATGGAGGTTGTTGAAAAAGTCAAGATTATAACCATATAAGAGATCGATATTTCCTAGAGTAGCCATCAATATGTAACCCATGATTTTGCTGGGTGTATCCATCTGTTAAATTAATAGGAAATAATATATGCCGCTTCAACATGAATGTCAATACTAGTTCCCTCCTGATTTTGATTGGTTAAATGGCTCTTAAAAAAATTTGAACTTCATCCTGATCGCAGGATCTATTTTCAGATGTTTAGCATGAGTTGATGAAATAATTCTAATTGCAGGCTTCTGAAGTGGGAAGAGGGATATTGCTATCATCCGACACTAAGGGGGTCGATGGAAAGTGAGCCACTTGATATGAGGTTCAATGTACCGGAACCAATATTTTCTTTTACCTGGGGATCAAGTCGACAAGATGGATGTTCCCATGAATTTCCCGTTGGCATATCATTGGATGACTTGGCAAGTGTGCAGTATCACTTGGGAGAGGGGTAATATTTTGTGCTTGGCTTCTGTTATCTTTTGTCATGGACCTTGTTTACTTTTTGTTAAATGAAGTTTTCTACATAATGAAGTTATGGGCAAAGTTTTCTTGAATGTTGTTACTGAAAACTAGGGGTTTAAACGAGCCGAGCCGAGCCAAGCCGAGCCGAGCTTCACGTAGCTCAGGCTTGGCTCACCTACCCCAAGCTTGGGCTTGTTTTAAGTTGGCTGAGCTATTGCTCGTTTGGAGCTTGGCACTTGAGCTTTAAAAAGTTAAACTGTTACTTAGTTGAGGCCAATTTTCATGAGGATGAGTCCAAGAGCTTTTTTGACCGTTGTGTGCTTTTCAAGCGTTTTAAATAGGCAAGCAAGGATACCCTAGCCTTGTTTCTCCAATGCGAGACAAACTTAAAGCCCCAGAGTTTTTAACAGGATTTATCCACTCAAATCAGTTTAAATAGGAAAACAAGGAAGGAACTTCCGTTGTACTTTCGATGGGGGAGCAAATGTAAGTTACTGAAGCTTTTCAATAGAACTGAAAGGACTTTTCCATCTATTTTCAAAAAACCCAATGCAGCAAGCATGGGCAAGCTCGCGAGACTTGTTGACTGTTTGGATTGTATACATAAATTTACACTTATGTTAAATATAAAAGCTCACGAGCTAATGAGCTGAGTTGGGCCAAGCTCAAGCTCGGCTCTTTTAATATATGTGCTCTAAAATCAAGCTCTTGCTTGGCTGTTTTACCGAGCCTGAGCTGAGCTCTGTTCATTTACACCTTGAAGGCTAGTTATGTATTACTATGTAACATAGAGGAAAGTGCTAAGCTTGGCCAGTAATTTTGTTACCCTTCCACTGAGCAGGGTTGTCGGTAAAGTAGCTTTTTCTGGGAATCACAGCTGGATTTTGTCTGAAGATCTTTTGGCTTGCAATTTTGAATCTAATGTGGTCCCTGAGGTAAGTTCCCAAATATGTAACTCTCTAATTTATGAAAATTAAATTGATTACATCTTTTCCTTTTCTTTAGAGTAAGCTTATTATATATTTCTTCTATCGGCAGTGTCCGGATGAATGGCTACTTCAGTTTGCAACAGGTACAAAGGTAATAACTTGTGAAATGGTTTGAGAATTCACGTATATGTTTAACTGAATGATAGAAGTGATTGGGTATCATTGTCCAGTCTGGTGTAAAGTTTTGTTTCTTGGAATTGAACCAGACATTGATTTTCCATGTGATTTCATGCAGACTATTGTTCTGATACCGGTAGTTCAGCATGGAGTTTTGCAACTTGGCTCGTCGAAGAAGGTGCGTGTTCATTATTTGGGAAGAAGTTTCATAATTTCTGTCATTGTTGAAAAACAATTGCAATAAATTTAGTCTCTACTATGTACAAAGCTGTCATTAATGCAAAGATAAATAAGCGGCACCTAATTAGGAGCAAAATGGTATCATGTTATTGTTTGTGTTGGCTTGATCTACTACTCTTCATTAATGTGAGCTTTTGCTATTTGTCTGTCTTTATTCAGTTTTATCTTAATTGGCTCTGTGACCTTTCCCATGTAGGTTGGTGAAGATCCCACAATGGTTGCTTTAGTCAGAAATAAGTTCGACACCTACTTTAATAATATGGGTATGGTACCTACTTCGAGTGTTGAATTTGAGACAGAGACATCTTCATCCCATATTTCTAAGCTCAACCTGGACGAGTTGTCCACAAGTATGATTTGGCAAATCAAACCTGAAGATCCTGAGGCTGTTCTTTGTGTCAAACAAGCAAGCAACAATACCACCACCAATCAAATGATGCCACTGTACCTTGTTGAAGATGCATGCTACAGCTATGGAGAAAACATGGTAGAAAATAGTAACAGCATGAGGGAAAATGATATCAGCGGTCAGTTTGTTGATCTAGATGGAATGTTCCCAATCGATCATGATATAGTTCCGGAGATGTTGGATATTACCATGATTGGTTCTTCTACTGTGGAAGAAGACATGAACCCTCTCTCATATTCAAATTATAATTTCGGCATATTTGGTGAAGATATCAAGGTAGAAGATAAGTTGGTAGAACCATTTGTGGACGAGACCACTGATAGTATGACAAATATGAGTTCTTTGTTTTGCTTTCCCATGAACTGCGAGCTGCACAAAGCACTTGGACCTACCTTCCAGAGACTGAGCAATGAACATCTGTGGGATCCAGCAGTTGCCAGTGAGGATTCTCGAAGTAACTCAAGTGAGATCTCAAACAGGAACCTGGTTCAAGGTAATGAACCATTTTCTTGGAAACTGAGTGAATGCCTTTTGAATAGAAATGACGAGGAACATATCTTGGAAGCAGTGAATACCACAATGGAGAATTGTTTAAATGATGGTTTGTCTGAAGAACCCAATGATGCCAAGTCATCAGTTGAATCCTTGTCTCAATCCAATAAATGTATTTCTGGAAAGAAGATGGGAGTTCCTAGGAGCACTGTGACGATTAATGATCCGAGTGCTGTTGTTACTCAATCACCTCCTCCCTTTTCGACTGAGAACGATTTGAGCACATTGATTAATGAAGAAAAGCTTAAGAAAGGGTATAAAGATCCACAAACAAAGAAGGGGTTGAAGGCCTGCAAAAAAATGGTGGGACCCGATAAAAGCCCGAGGCCAAGGCCTAGGGATAGGCAGTTGATTCAGGATCGGGTCAAAGAGCTGAGAGAGCTTGTCCCAAATGGCTCTAAGGTCTGTCATAACAACAATTTATATGGGTTAACCTTTAAGCTCTGTTTCCAAAAAAAATGTTATCAAGTTAATACATGATTTCTTTTTTGTGATCTAACAGTGTAGCATTGATGGCCTTCTTGATAGAACCATAAAGCACATGCTGTTTTTGAGGGGTGTCTCTGAACGAGCTGGCAAGTTAAGGCATTGGGTTAATCAAGAGGTGAGTAAACCTCTTTTCGGATTTGGTCATGATTACTGAAATGAAATATACAGCTATAACATTTTGCAAATAGGATTGCCGTGGAATTTCTAGTGAGCACAAAAATTGAAAACAGGGAAGCTTTCTTTTGGCTGCTGCTTATACTTGATCACTTCGTTGACGAGGTTGCACCTGAGTGCTACGTTAATTGAAGAGTGATTAAAAGAGGATGTTTTAAAATTTTCTGTGGAGGAACTTAGCAACATGCTTAATGTAACAAATAATTCTTTTCAAGCATGGATTTGCATTAGCTGTTAATGTGAAGACAGTTGTTCATTTTGTCACATTTGTGAAATGGAATTTTCTATGTATAGGTTAGTGGTCAGAAGAAAATGAGATTGTCAAGCCCCAAGCCTGATGGTAAGAACGGTACAAGCTGGGCTTTTGAAATCGGAAGTGATTTTCAAGTTTGTCCAATTGTTGTGAAGGACCTTGAACGCCCAGGACACATGCTAATTGAGGTCCGTTTGCCTACATCTGCACTCTCTCCATCGATTTTCTTTTAAATTTTCATTTTCCAAATAAGAACTTCTCAGCCGAAAAGACAGAGAAGGAAATCAAGCTGGAAGAGTTCCAAGATTAATACCCACTCATATTGCATTTTTTATACAATACCACAAACTCCTTGACATTTTTTTTACTTTTAAAACCGTCATTTGTTGCTTTCAAAACTTAAAACAGAAAACTGATTCTTCTATATCTGACATGTTCTAATGTTGGTAAATGACAGATGCTTTGTAATGATAATGGGCTTTTTCTGGAGATAGCGGAAGTGATTCGTCGTTTGGATTTAACCATTTTGAAGGGTGTGATGGAGAGCCATGCAAGTAACACATGGGCTCACTTCATCGTCGAGGTATATACGCAAAATTCTAATTTACTACTAAATGTTTCCCGATAATTTGGTTGAAAATGATTTGTTCAATTCTAAAATGCTTCTTTTTGCATTGTAACAGGTCTCACAGGGTTTCCAGAGACTGGATATCTTTTGGCCGCTTATGCAATTACTGCAAAAAACCCGAACTCCAGTTTCGGACTGAATTCGATTTATCCAAAATTTCCAATTAATGGGGAAAGTTTAAGCAAGGAACTAGCCGATGTTTAATGTAGCTAATATATGTATTCTGTGTTATTGTATCTATGCTTGTAACAATACTTGTACCAGGATTTCCTTTCATGTAGAACATTAAGAGACGTAGTAGTTAATTTGTAAATAAAGGAAAATGATGGATATGTTGTTTTCAAAATTTGTTGCACATGTAGTAAACTAAGTCTATCTAGTAAATCATCGATAAGCAGCCCAGGAAAAATCGGAAGATATATATGTATGTATGTATATATATATATAATTTTTTTTTTGGTTACATTTACTAATTTTTCTATTATGGGATGAAAGACTACTGTTTCTATTTGTGCGGAAACTCAGGATTATAGTATATACATATATATATTTTTTCATAGTCATTTTCTAGAAATGATATAGTAACACAAAGTTATTGTCCACGATTTTTCTATTAATAAAATATTTTTTCGACCAAAATAGAATACGTACATTAATACTAGAAAATTAATTTTTTTGAATTTATTATTTTTTATGTATTAATTTTTTGACAATATGGAAACAAATTTTTTGAAAAACTGATATGACTTTTTTCTATTTTATAAGGGAAATGGATTTCGTACAAAACTAAATTTAAAATTTTAATTAGAAAGGCGGTAAACACTCTTAAATTTGAAAAGAAATATGTAAAATTAAAATATATAATGCTATGTATATATGTATAGAGAGAAAGAGAGGAGCTCAGCAACAGTCGGACTTTATGGTATATCCAAAGTTTTTAGAAAGTAGCTAGTAGCAGAGGGTTAGTGTACAAATCTACATGCCATTTTGCCTATAGTTATAAAGACTGCATCTCCTTTTTCTCCCTTTCTTGAATATGTCATCTTTCAACAAAGAATCTCATCTTCCCTCCCATTGAACAACCTTTCCTTCTTTTTTTCTTCTCCCCATCACTTTCTCATAATTACCAAACCCCTTATTTTCCCCGCTTTTACGGTTTGTCCGCTTACAGCTTTTAAATAAATTAATTAAAAAAAATCAATTTGAAAAAAAAAAAAATGAACTCATCTAAGTTAAAATTTCTATCTGATTCAGATTAAAAATAACAAAAAATATTCAATTTAAACTTGGGCAACCAAATATTATTTAGTTTTTAGATAAAAAAGATTGAGGTTAGGAACTGTAACTAAGCAAAGCCATCTGTATCTTTTCCCTCTAGTACTGCATATTCCCATGCAATGACATCTTCTCTGCCAGCCCTTTTGAGTATCATACCATTTTGAATATTGCAAAATCACCAAAGGCAATCTGTTGGGGTTTTCGTTTACCGGAGTCACCGGCTTGATGTTCGTGTCTACTTAAACCAGCAACTTGCGATGTAACCAACTTTCAAATTGCAAATCGAGTTTTTATGCCAATGTTATCTGATTACACAATAACATGAGCATCGAAGCGTGGATTCAAGTATACAAGCATGGTGCAGTCCCCTACAGAAACCTAAATCACTTGAATACCTAAAAAACAAAATTCAAACTCATTGAGCTTGTTTGATTGCAGCTTATATGCTACAGTTTTTCAACTTATTTTACTTAGAAGTTAAACAACATTTGGTTGCTAAGCTTATTTGGATCTAACTAAGCTGAAAATTTTAAGCTGAATGCATATATTTTTTTTTTTAGTCAGAAATAAGCTGTTTTATTTGTTTGAAAGCTGCAATCAAACACATCCGTGCAAAATTCTTGTACAATGAGATTCTTCAACCTTAATACAAAATTTATCTACTTCACTCTCTAAACTTGTGCAAGAAAGAAAAGAGAAAGAAAGAAGATCTTGGGCCTTGGGAAGTCATAGGCAACTTGCTTGAATATCATCAACTCGCTTTCATGAATACCAATTGTAAATTTTCGAAGCCAGAGTAAAAAAAAAAAAATAATAAAAAGAGACATCTCACAGGATAAATACATGTCGGACTTTTGCAGCCTCTTCGGTACCTTTTTGCCTCTATTAACTCTAATGAACACTACATTTTTTACCTATAACTTAAAAGTTCAATAAATGTATGTATTTATCTTAGAAGTAGATATTGAAGATAATACACGGTGATGACATTATGAAAATACAAAAAGTGTGGAAGGATTAAGTTATGCAATTATTATTAACTTTGGGAACAAGAAAAAGGAAAAGTTGTAATGAATTTAAGTTATGATTTTATTTGATTTGATTATATTGCATCTCTCTATCTCCTTAGATTATCTAAATAAGAAGACCACTTTAACTCTACAATAACTTATTAATAAAAAAAAATTCTTTTTCACTTTTATATAATTTAACAGTTGAAGAATATACAGAAGTACAAGTTCTGAAGAATAACAACACCCATCATATATCACCCTTGATACAAAAATAAAGTTGCTAATTAAATAGAAATCTCAGAAAATGTAAACCGAACAAGTTCTCTTACCGGATAGATGACTCGTCAAACCGATGGTGCTAAATATTGATCCAAAACGTTATTAACAAGAATCCAGCTGTGTGACTGCGTAGCGGGGAAGAGAAAATTTCTCATTTTAGAGCTATAAAGGCCACAATGTTCAAGATGGAAAATCTTTTTGTATGATAAGCTAGTACAGTAATATATATTTATTGTTGTTTTTCATACAGTTATTTCCACATCCCAAATGCCCATGGAAATTTATTTGACTGCAAAAACAGGACTATTCGGCTATATTTGTATGTCGATGAGCTATAATGCTCGACGAAGCTAAACCCACAAACACATATGGTATGCCTGAGAGGACGTGTTATAGGTATGAGATTTTTCAGACGGTCAAAAAATTATGAATTCATCAATTTAAAGTCTTTAATGAAGAAATTTTGCTTGTGTCCATTTTCAAGGATATACTAAGGTAGGAAAAAACCTGAGATGAAAAATAACATTTCTCGTAAAAATTTGAAGGCCCATCACCGCAACTTATGGAATTAATGGCCCAAATTTGTTGGGCTGATAACTACTTACTGTAAGTTTTGGTTCAAGGGCTTTCAAATGCAAAAAAAAAAATAAAAAAATAATACTACAAGTAATGAAAGTAGAAAAAATTTAAGCTCATCCAAAGATACCTTTCAACACAGGAAACAAGATTATCTGACATGCAAATGACTCTTTTCGACTCAAAATTGCATCCGCCGCAAAGAATTGATTGTCGAAAGAATCATAAAAAAATAAGGTCTACGTCAAATTTCTTCCTCAAAACCAACAACACAGAGAAAATTAGAACTAGAGATTCCAGTACTCCAGCTCTATAGATGTAAAACTTGATATTATAACACTTTTGTTCAATTTTTGTATGTGAGATAGCAGGTGCGGTAAAGTTGTCTCTTGGATCGGAACTCGTGACCCCAAGTTTACAAGGGCAATCACATTGTTGCTTCAAGGCCACCCTATGTCTATATATAAATTAGATAAGCATACATATTTCACATTGTCATAACATTGCCCTGTTCGCTTTCCACTTGCTTGTCAAAACCTGATACTTAAAAGCAAAAGCGGGAAGTTACCAAGCACGAATTATATAAATGGACAACCAAGCGCACAAGTTTCCAAGCACGAAAAAGGGAAGACATAAAAGAGATTACAAACTTATAGCCATGGCAATGAAGACATTCTGAAAGCTCAGTGGATGAAGTTTCCAAAGGATCGTAGCAACTGGATCATCTTCGAGGCAAAACAAATTCTACTTAACAAAATTGACATGTTAATGGATAGGTTCTCGCAAAATGTCCCAAATTAACCAAATGATCAACGGGAAATAGAACAATACAAAAATCCGACCTGCTTTTCCGTCTTTGGCTTTCTCAATTGCATGGTTTTCTTATTTTCCAGCACCTGAAGAACTCTTCTGCAGGACAAGATTATGTTCTTGATCAAAAGAAAATCAAGTATCATAGTGCTTCAAGTAAAATTTCAATTTAGTAAAAGAGATGCACTGTAAAATTAGTTCTTATGGTTAGCGAGTAAGAACATTTTGAATAGAACTACGTTTTGTTAGTTAATGTTTGAGCTAGAAATCAAATTTTGAATAGGCCTGATTCACATTTTGAATAGGTCTGATTAGCATTTTTACAAAAGATTAATGTCTACTTACGTTAATTTTAGGTATATGAAAATCTTAAAATGATAATATTTTAAAAAATTAATATTAAATAGAATATTATTTTAAAAATTTATGTAGAATCTTTGATTGGTTGGAATAAATTTATAATAACTTTTATTTCCTATAAATAATTTGATTTTTAAATGTAATTTTAAATAATAATTTCTATTATGATAAGTTATCTTATAACTATGCAGAGATATATATGTGTATATCTTGGGATATCCTATACAAAATTTAGTGTTAATAATTTCTATTTTGATAAATTGATATATATGTATACAATTTAGTAGTTTTTATTATTGTATATTTTATTATTTTACAATTATAATTTAATGGGATACGTATTAAGTAATTGTACGAACAAATGTCGTAATTAAAGCAAATATGATTGGAGCAGACAATTTTTATATACACTAAAATGCAACATGCGCCATTCGTGGGTTGTACGTATTATTTTTTTTACATCATATTAATTTTAATTATTTTGTAAAATTATTTATATAATCTTTTTTAATATAACATCTTGAATTTCTTCCTCTTTTTTTTTCAAGTTATTTGTAACTTGATAAAAGATCGGACTTTGTACGATTCATACATGATAATGAATTTACAAAAGAATAATGTATATTTAATTTTAGGTATGTAAAAATTTTATTGTAATAATGTTGACCCAAAATAGCAAACCAAGAGGGAATGGATTTGTTTTCTTTTAAAAATTAACTAGTTAAAAATTATCCCCTCAAGTTTAAGTAAACGTGAGAATAAATATGTGATGAATGTGATAATGTATAAATAATTAAAAATGTTGAAAATAAAGTAAGGGAAATAAATACGATACACGAGATATATAGTGATTCGGTGATAACTTTAACGGTCGTGAATCGACAAAGTGCCTACGTCTATTTCTTCAAGATTTCTTCTTGAGCTCTATTTAGATCCGGTGAAAACTTTACACTCTAAAAAACCAGTTAGTATTTCGGATCCTAACCTAAACCGTTCCCAAATAGATTTTCAGGTACTACTCGAAATAGTTATATCTTGAGATTTTCGAGTTTCTAGTTCGAGTTTACATTCACAACCCAACCTGAGTTCAATACATCTCAAAACTATCCAAAACTTTCTTAAGAAAAATCGGAAGTTTATAAGCTACTCCCAAAATTACAATGATATATTACAAAATAAATTATCTCAGTTAAATCCTTTGAAATGAAATTACAAAGTGTTTATACAAATAATAATTCAAGAGAGAAAAGTTCTTGAAGTGTTTGCAAGAGATTGAAGTTAAAGTTGTAAGGAAGATGATGAATATTAAGCACAAGTTGAGTTTTGAATTTGAATCTTACTTGATGATAAGTAAATCACTTGTTTTGGACTTGGTTTAGTGATTATGTAGTCAAGGGGGGACATGACGGTACATTGAGTTTGTAGCATGTCTCCCATGCTCAGCATTGAAAAGTTCCACAATCTGTCGTAGCCGTCATTGAAGAAAAAGTAGATTTGTTGTCGTTCGGTGCCTATGAGTAGGCTATCCGGTACCTGTCCGATAACTCCAAACCGATGAACACCAGTTGCCCACAAAGGAAAAAATTTAGAATTTTCTGCATCTTAGCCCTCAAATTGAAACTCTGTCATTATAGGTCTGTAGACCTATTTGTTGTAACATTTTGATTTTGTTTCACACCATTAACTCCTTATCCGTTTTGAACTTGAATTGCATTTTAATATGAAACACTAGGTAAAATTGTTAGTACAATAATAATAAAGGACTTGTATATTGTTCACACTTTTTGTTATCATAAAAAACACCCTTTTTAATTTAAAATAAAACCTTGGGGCAACAAACCCCCCTTTTTTGACGATAACAACCTTTCCATGAAAATTAGATAATATCTTATCATCAAGTAGCGAGTAATATTATAAATTTCAAATTATGTCTGATATAGGAATATGATACGACATATTATACAATTTAAGCGTATAAAGCGAGATACGATAAAATGAGCATCATATATAAACAAAACCATAATCGTAAACATAAGATAATGACACAGATAAAACAAGCCAGCAACATCAACTAATGAGCAGAGCCAATATGTGCAACAAAAGCAAAAACGAAAATATTATCTAAATGAAATATAAACAGCGAAGAATAACTAAGACTAACATATGGCCATATAAACATCCACATAAAACAAGTCCAATTGTAAGGCCCCAAATCATTTTTAATTGAGTAATGAATTTAGAATAGAAGTCTAATGAGATCCTATAAAGTATGAATAGAAGGATACTCAAACGTAAATGACTTTTGTGCTTTGGTAGAGAGTTAACTTGGAGTGGGAAAAAATGGGACAAAAGTGCGTTTAAAAGAGTGTAGTTCCAACACCCATGGGGGAAGTACCGACGGTCATAAGAGTATCGGTAGTGATTTTGAGACTGACAGGATCTAGGGGGTTTTTGGGCATTAGAGAGTGCCAACACCCATCCCAAGGAGTACGGGAAATCCACCTAAAAATATAATATGAAAATATTATATTTTGTTAAAATGTCAGTTCCAAACATAACCCTTTTCGTAAACAAACGAATAGAGAGAGAGAGATAAGGGAATCTTAAGGCGAAATCATCCTATCCTAAAGGATTATCACTCAGTTGTCCAATCTAAGAGCGGATTCACTCTTTACACTTCATCCTCTTTGTTTTGAGGTAATTATCTCTTGAGGTTGTTCAAATCCCTTTTGAACCCTAATCAATCAAATAGGTTTTAATGATTGATTTTAGTATGAATAGTTTATTGACAATGGATCCTTAATTTTTTGCTCACAGGTTCTTACTTTTCATTGGTGTCTCCCTAGCAGTGAAATCTACAATTTCTTCTTCTATAACTTTTTGAGAGAAAGTTCTTGTGTAAGATCACAGGTGTGGTTAAGTTTTGCTGTTTTGTGGTTAGAATCACAAGTTATTAAGTGATTTTTTGCATTATTTGTGTTACTTGTTTATGTGCCCTAATATATATTTGCGTTTGATGATAAGATATGTATATGAGTTTTAGCACAATGCATAAAAGTATAAATTAATAATTTGTGAATTGAATAATGAAAAATTGAGTTGTGTTAATCTATTTAAGAATATATTATCATAGGAATTTAAACTGTGTTGGGATGAGTAAAATCATGGTTTACACTTGAGAAGGTATCGAGAACTAGCCCTCTCATTCATGCTTGCATAAATAGGGTAACGAGGGCTAGCCATATTGTGCTATCATATTTAGAGGGTAACGAATACTGGACCTCTAGTTTAAAATATGAAACCTAAATCTAGTAAAACCGAGATATGTTGAGATGTTATGCGGACTATTTACGAGCGTATGCATTTCTTTGACTTTTTGTATAAGCTATTTGTCTATTATGATTTCACGGATGTTGTGGTATATTGTAAAGTCTTTTATGTATAATTTCTTGTGGTTTTTAATTCACAAATTCAGTATTCCTAACCACCTGTTTGGGTTATTTTTCTTTCTCTATGTAGTTTTCCCCTTTGTAAAACCCCAAGCAGAAATATGAACCGATGGTCCCCAAATTCAAGGTGACAGATGTGGTTGGAGCTTACTTGAGGACTCGTAGGTGTTTTTATTTATTTCAAGTACTTAAAGTTTTATTAGTTGCCAGTCGTTGAGCCAAGGGATGTTACTTATAAAATGATTTCAGTTGTTCAATAAATAAAGGGGCAAAATATTTTAAGCCCGAGATTATGTTTGGAGTTAAAAGAGTTGTTTTAAATTTGAGATTATTTTAGTATTCATGATGATTGATTATTTTTATATGTGTTGTGGTATAAATCATGTACTCGGGCGATGGTAAATTCCGGCGTGTGACACCAATACTACTAAAAACTAAAAATAAAATGACTAACAAAAAAATAAATACCAACTAGAAAGCTAACAAAAGCTAATAAATCTCCCATCAAAGCTCCCCCATAAACCAAGTATAAGGCCCCTATTTCAGCCAACACTGTA